>CP025656.1:6587730-6614036 GCA_003576665.1 Ipomoea trifida
CATAAAAAAATTTTTTTTTCTACTTGATGATATGAGATATAAATCTACGCACCACAAATACAAGATCAAGTTCATGCATTCTACCAGAGTCTTCCAGTCTAACAACAACGATTTTCCAAACATTACATACATGTTGAAAGCTTTTGATCAACTTGGTCATGCCAAAATTAATGCATCCGAACTATTTGGTAATATATATTTACGTCTCTCACTGCGTTTACCATTTTAAGTATATGTTTTATATTTAGTACAATTTTTGTTCTTATGATTATAAATATATATAGATTTGGTTGGTTCTGTTGTCTCGATCGAATCTCCACGTACAACCATAATTAATGGGCGGGAGACAAAGTACATCCACTTTGTTCTTCAGGATCATGAGTAAGAAATCTTATATTAATCAAGTTTACACTTAGTATTGATTATATGATTTTTCTTAATGTGTCTAAGACTTATCACAATCTGTTGTTTCCTTTTTTAGAGAGAGACGCTTATCATGCACATTTTGGGAGCAATATGTTGATCAACTACTACAGCATGTCAACTATGACAACCCTAATCCAGTTGTTTTACTCATTCAGTTTTGTCGTGCAAAAATGTACAACAGTAAGTTACTATTTTCTTTTTACTTTTTTTTTTTAATCTACTATTTTTAGCATATTATATGTTTTGTAGTGTTCATTTTTTACAATTATTATTTTATTGCAAAAGGTGAGGTTTCAGTATCTAACACATGGAATGCCACAAAGATTGTGGTAGATGCATATTGTCAAGAGATTTGTGATTTTAAAAAGCGGTAATAAATATAACTATTTCTAAATTTTTATTTATATCTATTATTATGCCACATAATTTGTAATATCCTTTGATATTTGAAATTTTGAAAAAAAAATTCACAAGGTTGGGAGTTAACTCAACCCCAAAACTATCTTTGAATACATCATCAAGAATTTCGTCAGCTACACTAGAAGATGAGATTAATGGGGACACAATCAAGACCAGTACCATTGAACAACTATATGAATTTCCAGAGGTATTTTTCTATTCACTGTTATTTATTAATTTGAGCGGGCCTATTATAATTAATAATTTTCCAATTCCCTCATATACACTAATATAATTGTTAATTAGTAGGTGGGAAGTTATTGGGTGCTGGCTACAATTTTAGCCATAGAGATAGAGACAATACACGATTGGTGGTACCTCTCATGCCAGAAATGTCCAAAAAAAAAACTAGAGCAGGCATCCAATCGTTTTTACTGTACGAAATGTGATGAATCATATCCAAATGGAAATTTTAGATATAAACTTACCATACGCGTTGTTGATGCTACTGGGAATGCACCCCTTCTATTGTGGGACCGAGAATGTAATGAATTGATTGGGAAGTCAGCTTCCTTTTTAAAGACTTCGAGTGAAAAGGTAACAAGTCGTGTTATAAAATTACTTATATAATTTTTCAAAGAATTCAAAGTATTTATAAAATCAATAACTTAATTATTTTACTACCATTTATCATGAAGGGTAATGCGAATGATCTTCCACCTGAGATGCAAGGGATTGTGGATAAGGAAGTCCTATTTAAAGTGCAAGTGAAGCCTGAGCAGCAAAATAATTACCATGGCCATTTCACAGTAATGAAACTCAACCGTGATGCAACACTTATCTCAAAGGTCCGCGAGTCTTTGATGAGAGAGAATCAGGTTATTAATAGCATTTAATTATTTACATTTTTTAAATTCAAATTTGACCTTTTTTTTTCAAGTACACATTGAGAATTTCAAACATAATTAATTGTACAGGAATCAGATATTTTTTCAAAATTACACCACATGCAAAACAACATAGAGGTAATATTCCCCAAGTTTAATTTATTAATCACTATATTTATGTTTATTTGTCTAATTTAAAACTTATTTAATTGACGTTTATTATTGATTTGAAGGATTTGTCTTCTGGAGATGAGGTCAATACACCCATAAAGGAAAAATCCAAAGATGGCGGTGAGATTGGTGCTAATGAAGTTGAACCACTCAAGCGTTCAGTGAAACGGTGTTTGAATGATCAGTATTCTACTAATGTTGTGGGAAAGAAGACGAAGACGATTGTGAAAGAAGAGAAGCTTTGACCACAACCACATTAACCAATGCATCCTACTTCTTTAATTTGTTAGCCTTCAATTGACAACTTTATTTGCATCACTACTTAGATTTTATTTTCAAACAGATTTCTGAATCTGCTACTATGTTTCAACATTTTATTTCCAATTTCCGACTATACATTTGATTCCGTTTATGCAATATATGTTTTTGTGTAATTTTACAGTTTTGTTTTAGTTACACGGAAAGTATTAATTATTAAACAAAATTATAGTTATTATACCATGCAATTCAATTATGGTTCAAAAAATTTCGATCTTGCGTATTCTTTTATTTTATATTCGTAAACAATCAAAGTATTATATGATGTATATTATAGTATTTAAAAAATATTACTATATTATGTTAATGTACGTAATTTGACTATGCTCATACAAAGAATTAACCATTTTATACCTTCATCGTGTCAGAATTTATTTTTAAATTCAAAGGCATATTATGTTAATGTACGTAATTAAATTCTTTTTTTCTTTTTTGTTTTACCTCCGTAACAAATAAAATTTAAAAGGGTGTATCAAATCATGTATAAACTTCAAAGACAATCTGATTTGGAAAGGAACTATGGGTTTATGACTAAATTGTCAAAACCTACCACTCACATAACACAAAATAATTATCCCTGGGATGATGACAAAATATAAATTTCAGCACTACCGAAAAAGAACTAAGCAATTTAAAAACCTAAATTTTATAGCATGATTTTTTTTTTTTGAATGCTATTGTTATAGCATGATATTTAAAAAAAAAAAAAATCATGTTGCTTTTTAGTATGCCACTTTTGTCGGTAATTTTTTTTTTCATAATACAACTTGATTATAATTACTTTAATTAATAAGAAAACTTGATTGTCTATAAAAAAAAACTGCTCTTGGTATCCTGTTTCCATATCAAAAGATTTGAGCACTCCCATATTCGAAAAGATTGACCACTATTTGCAGTTTCCTTTTTTCCTTGCAGTTTCCTTTTTGAATGGAATAAGTTTTCTGGTGTTCCCAATCATGAACTCAGGCTGAAAGTAGGTACTCCGGTTATGCTATTGAGAAATATTGACCACTCAGTTGCTTTGTGTAATAGGACAAGGATGGTTATTACTAAACTTGGAAATCATGTTTTAGAAGCAAAGGTATTATCTGGAAGTAGTGCAGGTCATAAAATTTTGATTCCAAGAATGTCATTAACTCCTTCAGATTTGAGACTGCCTTTTAAATTTCAAAGAAGACAACTCCCTCTAATTGTCTCTTATGCAATGACGATTCACAAGAGTCAAGGTCAATCACTTTCTCACGTAGGCCTCTTTTTGAAAAGACCAGTATTTAGTCATGGACAATTATATGTTGCTGCCTTCAAGAGTCACAAACCCAAATGGATTGAAGATTTTGATTTGTGATAAGGAGAATACCCAAAGTAATTCCACAACAAACATTGTATACAAAGAGGTTTTTCAAAATTTGTAAAATGTTATTATAATATTTCATCATAGTTTCATTCATACCATTCAACAATGATTTTCCATTTTGTAAATTTTTCCCTTAATTCATCCTATCATAATTGTTACCGTGCATCGCACGGGTAAAACACTAGTATTTTTTTATTTCAAAAAAACATAGGATAAATATATAAGTGACCTAACATATAATAGTAAGCTAACTTACCCTAGAAAGTGGGTGGCAAAAAAATTGGTTTCTTCTAACATGCTAATGATAAGTGGATTGGATTCCAACGTAAAGTTAGCTAGATTTTTTTTTGAAAGAAATATTATAGTCAAATAGAAAACAGTAATGCTTATAATTAGGTATGTCAATTTTATCAATCCATTTGATTTTGGATTAGCTTTATCGGACGGTTGTACTTATTGGTTCGGACTAATTGGTTATTTTATTATTTTATTTTCGAGTTCGAGTTGGCCTTAACGTTATATCTCGGTTTGTCAAGTTTATTGGGCGAACTAAAATTAAAAATTGAAAGGGAGTACCACATTTAGAGTTGTAAAAACACGCTTAATTGGCCAAGTTAAGCTCAGTTTGAAAAACATGCATGCTCAATTGGCCAAGTTAAGCTCATTTTTAGGCAAACTGCAGTTGTTATATCGTGGACCATGGTCCAAAAACGGCATTGTTTCTTTAAGTAAAGAAACGTCTGCCGCCACATCTTAACGGAGCTCCGTACGTAAATGAAACTACAGTTCATCTCAAATGATACTGCCTTACATTTGTTATTATATTATCAAATGAAACTGTAGTTATATCGAAATGAAATTATAGTTGTGTTGAAAGAAAACTGCAGTGTATATAAAATGAAATTGTTATCATACTATAGTTATATAAAAAAGAAACTGTAGTTGTGTTGAAAAGAAACTACAGTGTATATAAAATGAAACTGAATATATTATACACACAGTAGAGTTACTTTTTGCAAAACAGCGCAAAGCGGGTGCCATTTCTTTTCATTAATCAAAATGACGTCGTTTTGATGCATGGACTACCATGCATTATGGACCACGGTCCACAGTAAAATTTGCGAGCAAACTAGGTTGTATATTTCTCCGACCCAATCTGAACAAGCTATCACGTTTAGCCCCTAAGGGATACCCGTGTTATACGGGTTGACTTCATGATCTATGTAACCAACAGGCCAACCCATACGTATAACCCACCACCCCTACCCATACCTCCACCCCAAGTTTATTTAAATCTCTCTCTCTATCATATTTATTCTTTTATTTTTGATACGTATCTCTCAGACTAACGGACAAACATTCAAAATTAAGCTACAAACTTTCAAAACATGCAAGACTCTCATAGTCTCATTGTGCGCTAAGTATACAAACTTTTATAACTCAAATAATTATTTAATGTCTGTTCAATCCCCTCCCCACCTTCTTATCCCCTCTTAGGCTTTAACTTGCCTATGAGCAACATTTGCCAAATTACAAACCCCAGTCGTACCATCCATTATCCTCAACCTTGAATAGTCGGCTTCTCTAAAGAACTACCTTTAACAGTTATGGCAAAAACCTTAATTCGTCAAGAAAATAATATATTATTTAATTTGTAAAATAAATAGATTAAAATAATCTACTATAAATTATACTTTCTCTATACTATTTTATTTGTCTTACTTATTATTTATTTGGTCAAATAAAGTTTTTCTTCTTTGTTTATTTTCTTTAGTATTTTTTTTTTTTGAAAACCAATTTTCTTTAGTATTTATTACTTATTTTTAAATTTAATTTTTGTGTTTAATAGTACTTTTCGGGTAATTTCTAAATATATAAATTTTGTATAACAATACTAAATTTAATATTATAAAAAATTAAATTAAATATAACTCCAGTCAAGCCTCGTTAACTAAACCAGATACATAAAATGGTACCAATAGAGTATTTGATATAATTCAATGACATGCAAGTATGCAACCTTGACGTAAGATTAAGAATTCAAATCATATCATGAATATAATAATCTCCTTTGGATATTTTTAATCCCTCCATATGAAGATATATAATTAGTATATTATATTATCCGTCTATATAGAGTTGATTATTATTGCTTCTTTAGATTAAGATTATGAAGTTTTATGTCTTAATCAGATCAGTTGATTGCAGTTCCGTAACATTATTTTTTAACAATTATTGACTACGTACTATTAACTACTATATTACAATGAAGTATCTGTTTAATATACTTTTTTAATCCGTCATAAAATAATTATTTATGCAGAAAATATTTTGCTTCATTACTACAAGTACATATGCAAAAAAAACTTTTCTCTGCTACTCAACTTCAGCTTCCACCGCCGGCCTTCGGCCGGAGCTCTAATGGAGCTTTGAGCCGGCGGTTTTGGTCACCTTCTACATTTACTCTCGCTCTTCTTCCGCCCCGACCACCGTTGCAGCTCCGTCCGACTCCGACCACCGCCACAGATCTTCTTGTTCCGCTTTCTTTCCCATCGAATAAAATCATAGTAGGTAGATATTGGGGTTTGTGTTGGTAGTCTTGAACTCCCAACCCTACTTTGGCTTTACCACTTTTTATTTTCTCTATTATTGTGTTTTCTCTCGTTACTTTCACGGGCTTTTTCCTCTCGTTACTGTCACGAGCTTTTCATTATGATTAGCATAAATCGTTTAGTTTGGTTTCGGCAAGTGTTGATCTTATCATGAGCGAGCAAAAAAGAATGATGATGAAGACCCAGATCTTTGATGAAGCTTTAAGCTCCTTGAAGGAACATAGCTTCCTAGTTATGAAACAGTCTGCAATTCAAGTTTTCTATAGCATAGTTAGAAAAGTTGTTTCTATGTCTGACTGTAAGGAATGGTTTACCATTTCATTGATCGTTGATGTAAACGTTTTATGTTATGAATTAATAGAATAGCTACGTTTACCTTTAAAAAAAATAAATAAGCATGATGTGCAGTTGAGACTAACCAGTGCTCGACTAGCTATAGCAATAATGTACTGAATATCTCAAAAATTTTCGCCTATTAATTTTAATTAAATTAGATTTTTGCCTAGAATGGCTTGGGGTTTTACACTTCTTTAAAATGTCAACAGGAATTATGCCAATTGGGCCAAAATGTAGTCACGACTTATCAAAAATATCATTCCAATGGCTTTTATATATATAAATCCTATGTATAGTACTTAGCATAAATACCAAAGATTGGACGTGTAATCTAATGAAACTGAAGTTTCATAGTCCCATTTTATTGCTTGTGAGACATGATCCACTACATATTACATAACAACAAAACAAGGAAATCAATGATTGCTGTATTGGACTGTGATTTTGAACTATTGTCAAATAATACAACAGTGGAACACGATTTTTTTTCTTTTCTTTTCTGATTAGAAATATAGCATTTCCTTAGGTTTAAAATCGAAGTGAGAATATTACGTTAGTACGTGGCTAAGAGGGAGATTTACTGATTCTTTACGGGTTTAAGCTTCGCCGGAAATAATTTTGTTGATTGTATATTAATATTTTTCATATTGATAGTTTTTTTTTTTTTTCCGATCAGTTCTCATGTATTTAGCAATATTGTAATTATTGTAATTAGTTGTTATTATTTGGTAAAATGGTTGTTAGCTGATAGTTGTTAGTAGATTGGGTTAGAGAGAGTATGGCTAGTTGATAACATTAACCTAATTGTAAAAAATGTATTTGGTAAATTAGTTGTTATCTAATAGTTATTTGGTATAATTTCTTTTCTCAAAAAGTTAATTGAAAAAGTTTCTTTGAATATCTTTTTGAATTTTAGCATCTTGGAGTTATAAAAAGCTAATTAACCAAACACTTATATTGATTTTTTAACAAAGTCAAATAGCTAATAGTGGTCAAATAAGCCAAAATTAACAGATAAGCCAACTATTTTACCAAACAGGCCAGGGCGCATAGTTAGCTTATCAGTCAATTTTGACTTATCTGACAACTATTAGCTGCTTGACTTGGTTAAACAACCAATATAAGTGTTTGATTATTTAATTTTTTGTAACAATTTATTACTCTAAAATACTAAAATTCAAAAAGGTGCTCAAAGCTAAGCAACCTTTTGAAAAAGTCATTTTGCATGTAATTAGTTATCAGCTAACAGCTAATTTACCAAGCATCTTTCTACAATCAACTAATATTATCAACTAGTCAAACTCACTAGCTCAATCAGCTAACAGCTATTTACCAAACACATCGTATAACTAAATGTGGCATATGACAATGAGTCAATGACACAATAGTTGATGACCGAGTGGAATTTGCTAGTTTATTAATTTAAAATATTGTAATTAGATTTTGCTATAATTGTCATATAAAAAAAGGATAAAGATAAAAAGAAAAAAACCCATCCAAGTGAAAATACAAGTGACCTAACCTATGGAAAGCTACCCTAGAAAGTGGGTGGAGAAAATGGTTTCTTCCGAAATGCTACTGATAAGTGGATTTGATTCTTGTGATTGTAATAGTTAGCAAGATTTAGGAAATCTTCATTTCACCTTTTTCTTTTTCTTTTTTTCTCAGCGCAACAATATATAATACATTATAATTAATTAATACCAGGAATTACATATTATATATCTAAACTTTTAGATGAAGGGACTAAAATATCATAGTAGTCTTGTATTAGTCAATCACTTGTTAATTTAGTCAAAATAAAATGTTGATGATAATGTTGGTGACCAATTGGGAAAGCGTTGGCAATGGAATTCTTGGATAATGGAAGAGAGTGGGTTGGTGGATATTACTAGTACTAGTAGCCTAATATAGTAATATCATAATTTTGGGTCATCTTCCAAAATATATGTTTATGTTTGAATAAATATTATAGATGGGTGCCAAAGGCCTTGTGGTCATGCGACATACCTGTGGTCTTCCCAAGTGAGAGGTTACATGTTCGAATAGTATTCAAAAAAAATTATAATTAAATGGGTTGTGATTAAAAATGATTCATATCTATTTATAAAATGAGTTGGGGAAAGAGGTGGTTTGGCCTGGTCATTGTTGAGATTCGAATTGTAATATGATTGAAAATTATTTGGGGTATACTTGAAGTGAATTAATGTGGATTGGATTGCTTGGAATGTGCACTCCCTCACTTTCAAGTGGCCATCCATTTTGACACCCCTTGATTTTCTTGAATCTTTGTAGGCATTAAATGGCTTGGTTTTTTATTTATTTATTTATTTTTTTAATTTTTATGGATTGCTTGGAATGCATACTCCCTAACTTTCAAGTGGTTGTTTTTGCCACCCCTTCAGATGACATAAATATTTTGCTTTTATTGAATTTTGTTGGGGTTAAATGGTTCGTGCGAGAGAATCATATTCTACCCACTTGACCTCTTCATATATACAAAACCATTGTTATTATAGTGTACTAGGCTTATTTAGACCCTGTTTGGTAAATGACTGTTAGCTAATTGGGTTAAAAGGTATGATTAGGTGACAACATTAGCTAATTGTAAAAGGCAAAAACTTGTGTGAGACCGTCTCACGGATCTCCATCCGTGAGACATGTCGGGTCACACAATTATATGGGTCAACATGTGTATATCATGTGCATTTTATGATTATCTCTCTCTGCTTCTCATCCTACACTCGATGTGTTCTCAATCACTCTCTGCATCTCACGCCTAATCCTACGCCCTCACCATCTCCGTCAATCCCTCTCATCCTTGCATCCGGTGCTCACCATCTCCGCCTCCTCCCATTTCCTCCGCCTCCATTTAAGGACTGAAAAAAAGGACTAGTAATCAGTATGGAATAAATAATAATGCTCTAAACATCAACTACTATAGGCTAGTTTTATTTAGTGAAAGAGTAAAAACTTATACCTAAGAAACTTAGAACCAGAATCTGGGATTATTGTAAATGAAGTTGTTAGTATGCAAATGATGAAATGCCAATTACAGAAAAAATAAAAAATAAACCACCAAAACTTACATAAAAACCTACAGAAAAAATAAAAACCTACAGAGAAAGTTTACCATGCCGGTACTGGTGCCGATAGTATCCGATACTATAGCTTGGGATACTATACAATTATACATTATTGTACCGGGTGGTGTTAATCGACACATTAAAGTTTTTATATAATTAAATGAATACTCAACACTTTAACCATTAAACCTAATACTTTATGGCGTAAAACTAGTACTCCCTCTGTCCCATTTTACCTGTGCTATTTACTATTCATTGGTCAAACCAACTCTTTCTTCATTGCTTATTTTCTTTAGTAATTTTTAATTATTTTTAAATTTGATTTTTTGTGTTTAATAGTACTTTTAATGTAGTTTCTAAATATATAAATTTTATATAATAATACTAAATTTAATATTATGAAAATTTGAATTAAAAATAACTTCAGTCAAGCCTCGTTAACCGAATCAGACAAATAATGAAATAAAATGGGACGGAGGTAGTACTTTATATTACAAATGAATGATCATGATTTAAACCATCAAACACAACACATTAAAGAACAAATATTCTTTTTAATTGCACAAATGAATAACCAACACTTAAAGCATTAAATCTAATACTTTATAATGCAAATATACTACTTTATATCACAAATGAATGATCATGACTTTAACCATCAAACACCATACTTTATAGAGCAAATATACTACTTAATGGCACAAATGAACAATCAATACTTTAACCATTAAATCTAATACTTAATAGCCTAAAACTAGTATTTTATATCACATGCAAGTGAATGATCATGACTTTAACCATCAAACACAACACATTAAAGAACAAATATACTTTTTAATTGCACATATGAATAACCAACACTTACAACATTAAATCTAATACTTTATGATGCAAATATACTACTTTATATAACAAATGAATGATCATGACTTTAACCATCAAACACAACACTTTATAGAGCAAATATACTACTTAATTGCACAAATGAACAGTTAACACTTTAACCATTAAATCTAATATGTAATAGCCTAAAACTAGTACTTTAAAACACAAATGAATAGTCAACACTTTAACCATCAAACACAATACTTAAAAGCACAAATATACTACTTCATAACAACAGTGAATACTCAACATTTAAACCGCGAGAAATTACCTACGATGAACCGCGAGAAATTAAACCGAAGAAGCAGAGATTAATAAGCAGAGTTGCCGACAATGAAATATCTATGGTTGAGGAAATCCGACTTACTGCATGCAAACACAAAAGTCCTTATTGGAGAACATCATGTGAGAAATTAAATAGAAAAAGCATACAGTATTGGCAGTTACCGGCGGCCGAAATTTATATGCAAACGCAATCTGACTTACTGCAAACGCAAAACTTTGAGAAAGTTAACGGAATGGCGACGACCGCTAGAAAAGGAAGAAATTAAATGGAATAAATGGAGAGTATAGTTGTGGCCGGTGAAGGAGATAGAAGGAAGAAAAACTCAGAAGAGATGGAGCCAGAGGATGAGGTCGAAGGAGGGTGGAGGTGGAAGACCAGTGAGGTCGAAGGACATAGGAAGAGGACGTGCTCGGAAGAGATGGAGCCGAAGGATGAGGTTAGAGGAGCTGGAGGCAGATAATGCGGTCAGAGGAAGAGGAAGTGGAGCGGGAGGATGAGATTGGATAAGGCGGAGGTTGATGGAACCGGAAGAAGAAATCGCATGTCGTAGAAGCAGAGAGAGAAACAGAGAGGAGCGTGCGTGAGATTGTTGATGGCATGTGATTAACCTATATAACAAAAGATCCGACCCGTCTCACGGATCTCAGATCCGTGAGACGGTCTCACACAAGTGTGACTCATTGTAAAAAGGTGTTTGGTAAACTAGTTGTTAGTTGATAGCTATTTGGTATAATTTCTTTTCTCAAAAAGCTAATTGAAAAGGCTTTTTAGAGTAACATTTTGAATTTTAGTATTTTGGAATTACAAAAAGCTTATTAACCAAACATTTATATTGATTTTTTAACCAAATCAAACAACTAATAGTGATCAAATAAGTCAAAATTGACTGATAGACTGATTATTTACCAAAGAGGGCCTTAGTTTTGCTTATTTGACTTCTCCTATTATGACCAATTCAAAAAAATTAAAATTTAAATTTAGTGAGGTTTGATTCCTTACTTCGTATCAAGGAGTTTCAAATTTTACCAACTATATAAGTTTCATTGACTCTCTACATGACTATACATACGTATCATTAGTTAAAAAAAAAAAAAAAGAAAAAAAAATTCTCATGAGGGTTAGTTATAAGGCAACTCAATTTGTCCAATAACTCCAACATTATTAAGTTCCAAGAAAATAAGACTAAAAGTCAAATTATATTATTACAATCGTCTTGATCAACTGGATGATTGATTGGGCCAAATCTACACCTGCTAAACATACTATTGAAGTAATTCGATACAAAGTCTAATATAAAATGCAGTCCAATGGGACCATTGGCTATCATGTCATTGGTAAGGACTTCTAGAGTTCTAGTATAAATAGCTCATTTCTGCCTACCCAAAGAATAAGATCATATTTTCTACTCACTACTACTTATTGTACTAATATTTGTAGTTATGGACAACCTAAACTGGTTTACCTTCTTAATGGTCATTTGCAAGCTAGGACCACAAGACATGATTTATCCAATGCACACCCTAAGAAAACGTGTATCAAATTATTGGACATCTTAAACCCGCTCTAGACCACTAATCACCACACAAACGATTCGGGTCTACCCGCGTTCGCTCCGAGAGGCGCGAGAGTTGGCCCAAGGAGAATCGTCACTTATGGAAATCAAACCCGAATTCTCCTGAAATTCTACTCACAAAGAGAGCTCACTTGCCACTTGAACTACCCCATTAGTTTACCTCGCAATCATTCTATTGCTACTTAATACATTTCAGTGTAGAAAATGTTTGTGTAGTGTCTGATCAGATAATAACCTATGCCAAATAAAACAAACTATTCCAATTAGTCATCATATTATTCATATATCACATTCATTCAAATTAAACCCTAATCTTAATCAATCATATTCCAGAACACAATGAATTCAGAGAAATTTATAGCCGCACAGTTGTGATCATATACATCCCATCCGATGACTAGTTGTACAAGTAGCATGGAGTTGCTTGAATTGTAGTTCACTCGCAGTGCAATTCCCCGTTTTTCAGGTTTGAATTGGGTGAATCGAAGTCGGAAGCCATCATTATGATGCGACCACACAGGCCAAATTATACCATATATATACACCAGCAGGTCAACCTTTCATTATGAATCATGATCTAAAATAATATTCAAATTATGTGTACAGGAGTCATGATCAGGTGCCGCCGTGTTCTCCCGTGCGGCCCTGCGGTTCACACCACTCAATGTTACGAAATACACCACTCAATGTTAAGAAACACACCACACAAATATGCACTAATATGCACTGTGGTGTGTTTCTTAACATTGAGTGGTGTATTTCATAACATTGAGTAGTGTGTGACCGCACGGCCGCACCTGAAATTATTATAATAATTATATATCTGTAAATAAATTGGGCGCACATAATAATTTATTAAATGAAGTATATAATATATTAACTAAGTACACATAATTTATTAAGGATTCATAACGAAATGTGGACTCTAATCCATACTATAACAATTGCATAGGGCAGATTATACCATGGACCAGAGTCCACCTTGCATTCTGGACCATGATCCAAAATAACATTCAGATTATATGTTGCAGTTAACATTTTATGTGTCTGTAGTTAACAATTGTGTATCTATAAGTAAATCGAAGGCACATAATATATATGTTAACTACAGCTACATAGTTTATTATCTGAAGGCACATAATGACCCTCTTTGGTAACATAGTTAGTTTATCAGCCAATTTTAGCTTATTTGACCATTATTAGCTGTTTGACTTGGTTAAAATCCAATATGTGAGTTCAATACTTTGATTAATTAGATTTTTGTAACTTATTGCTCCAAAATACTAAAATTCAAAAACTGCTCACAACAATTTTTTATAAGCCTTCTAACAAAGTCATTTTACATGTAATCAGCTATCAACTAAGAACTAATTTGTCAAACATTTTTCTTTAACTAGTTAATGGCTTAATGTTATAAACTAGTCAAACACACTAACTCAATCAGCTAACAACTATTTACCAAACATCACCAATATGTTAACTGCAGACATATAATATGTTATTGCAAATACAATTTAAAACAGAATTCACAACGCAGAATAGACCTTGATCCATGATATAACAATTGACTAGACACACTCCCACTCCCACTCCTGTAGGTGGGCATACTAAAAGCAGAGACAAAGACTCGGAGGATTTAACCCGTAGCTAAACATGAGAAAAGCACCTGTCATTTTAATGAATAGGAATATAAATGGTTTCTTTTGTAAATACAAACGTAGCCCAATAGAAGAAGCAGCCAATAAATGATGGGCAGTGTGCATCATATGATGGACCAAAGCAGGTCATAATTGTCCGCCTCAAAGCCAAAAATGATGACACCATCAAGTTAGTTCCATTAATCCAATGATCCATTCTGGCCATGGAAATTCATTAAATATTAAATACCATTTATTAATGCATCCGAGTATCACAACAAACTGATGCTGATGGTTTAATTAGTAATTATATATATTATATCAAGTGGGATATGACTTGTGACTGTAAATGCGTGGAGCTGATGGACCAAATCTTATATGTTCTTATTATTTTTGCTTTTATAAAAAAATTGTGATTGCACAATAATTTATTCAAACAAAATCATACATACATGCATAGAGCGAGAACGAATCACGTGAGAATGATTAATTGCTAGCATAAAATGATGAGAAATAACATGGGCTATTTACATTAAGCGGTTAAATGGTGAAGGTTTATGTTTGTGGTGCAGTCAAAGAATGAACCAAACCAAATGATTCTTCTAGAATGGCTATTCCTCACAATTGCTCCTTGTGATGCAGCGGAACCATGACAATTAAGATCTCAAGACGCAGCAACACCTATGATGCAAGGAATAATATACTTACATCACGACATTTTTTTCTTCCTCATTCTAATTTTGGTTTTCGTATCATGCGGGCCAGAAAGTACTTAAGAACGAGAAAGCCGACTAAAAGGCTATTCTATAACCGACTATTGTTGCCGAGTCGAAGGGACTTGGCTGCTTCCAGCTTCCAGGCTCTAAAAGTGTTTTCTTGCTCGCTTTTTCGTCAGTTTTCTGCGCCTAGTTTTCTTCCTGGCTCTAAAAGAGTTTTTGGCATAATAGTAATTGCATGATCCTGACAATAAAATGAAATTAATTTGATAATAAACTATACTCTTTTCTCGATAATAAGTCTTTAAATTAATGCTAGTTCATCTTCCCCTGTCTCAATTCTCAACCCATTACAAGTATAACAAAATGTGTGTACATAAAGTACAGTATTCTACGCTAAAACCTTCATATCGATCATAAAAGCATATTGTATACCAAATTAATCACATGGTACTCTTGTGATTATGATTAGATAGATGTGATGAGATATTTGTCTTGTAAGTGTTTTGTAACCACTAAAGTTATTTGTCTTGTTTTATCACCTTTTTAAATTTTTTTTTATTCCTAATTAAAATATCTATGTAACAAATTATTTTTGTGACAACCGACATTTTAACTTTACATCAAGAAATTCGAAAAGATAAATTAAGTGGTGAAATTGGACATTATAATGTTGATATAATTAAATGTGTAAAATGACCTTTTTGGAGGGTAATTATATATCACCCTCAAGAGTCAAGACAATCAAAATTTGGCGAATATGTGTATATAAATAAATATGAAATTCACTGTAGCGTATATGTTAGTGCACGGGACGAAGAATTGCATTTCAGAGTCACTTGTTCGGTCTGATCGCTGAGTGGATGGAAGCAAGTTCTGACTTGTAGAACTCCTTCCTACTTTCTGCCATTTCATTTCCTAATTTGCTTGCATCATCTTCTGAAGAATATAGTAAAATTAAATATTAAAATTAATAAAATAAAAACAGCTAGAATTGTGGGGGTCTTGTTGGAAATTCTGCCACCATGATCTTAAAAGTGAACATTATAAGATTTCAAAGTTAATAATAAATCTCGTCGCATTTGGAAAACGTCATTTGGCAATTGTTATACGATGCTGTGTGGACCTGCATGGTCCAAAAACAGCATCGCTGGTATGGATCATGGTCTAAAAATGATGTGTTTTAAGTAAAGAAACAACGACGATTATTTTTAACAAATCTCGTATCTGTGATGTGCTTAGAATAAATTGAAACTACAATGTATCTAAAAAGAAACTAATAATATGTCTCAAATGTTGAGTATATATTATCAAATGAAACTGTAGTTCGATTGAAATGATACTTTAGTTGTGTTGAAATGAAACTACATTATGTATAAAATGAAACTAAACAGCATGTCTCGCATGCATATTAAGTGTACGTATATTGTCAAATGAAACTGTAGTTGAATTGAAATGATACTTTAGTTGTGCTGAAATGAAACTACAGTACGTATAAAGTGAAATTGAATAATATGTCTCACATATTGACTGTATATCGTCAAATGAAATTGGAGTTATATCAACACGATACTTTAGTTGTATTGTAATGAAACTACAGTGTATATAAAATAAAGAATTGAATAACAATTTCACATATTTGAGTGTATATTGTCCAATGAAAACGTAGTTGAATTAGAATTACACTTTAATGGTGTTGTAATAAAACTGCATTATGTATAGAATGAGATTCAATAACATGTTTAACATATTGAGTGTATAATAATGAAACTGTAGTTGGAACAAAATGATACTTTAGTTGTTCTTAAACGAAACTACAATGTATATTAAATGAAACTGAATATGTCATACAATGATACAGACATATATAGTTAATTAGATGGAACGGGTGCCATTTCTTTTTATTAAAAAAAAGGGGCACCATTTCATTGTCCACAGTAAAATTTGTCTCATCAATCATTATTGCTTGGACCGTAAGATTTTTCCTAATAATATATATATTATATATTATAAATTAGGACCTTAATTAAGTGGTGCAAGTTGATTATGTAAGTAGTCTGGTTGGACTGAATAACTAGAAGTTGTTATTCAATCAGACTATGTGCCTATATAAACCTGGATTGATGCGATACAGGATATGCATTATATAGCACATACAGTTCACAGTACTCATACGGCTCAGTAAACACCAATACACCATCTAGGGTTCTGAGCCAAATATGACTAACGGTGTTCCGCTAGCCCAGGTCATTTGATTAAGAGCTACGATTAGAGGTTAGTACGATCCTGTTTATTGCATATTATGTTGCTATGTGATAAATTAAGTCTAACATGGACTTGTGTGGACCACGGTCCAAAAACATATAAAGTACATTATCTAACATATAAAGTACATTATTCTAACTCATAAAATACATTATCTTACCAAAGAAATTCTGTTATTCTAACACCTAAAGTACATTATATTATACATTATTCTAACTCATAAAATATATTATTCTAACACATAAAGTACATTATATTATTCTAACACTTAAAATATATTATCTTGTCCAAAAATTTCAGTATTCTAACACATATAAAGTACATTATTCTAATACATAAAGTAAATTATTCTGAATCATAAAATACATTATCTTACTCCAGAATATTCATTATTCAAACACACTCATGGAGCAAGAAATTTTATTTTTTTTAAACTTCAAAACGACGTCACTTTGGAGCGTGGTCCACACATCTGTGTGGACCACAATCCACAAAATAATTTGATTCATGTATGGTTTATAAGCTACTACGTACACAAGAATAAGATTTATTCCGTGTACACTCTCAATAGTATTCATGTGTTTCCTCGTTACCCAAAGATTAATGATAAATGGATGAGCTTATTGACCAAAATAGTTAAAATTGCAAAGACAGAGAACTATATACTAATGTTATCAAGTTTTTGTTGACACAAGCAGATAGATATATAGTATCACGTTAGTGCGAGCTGCCTATCTTATTCATCTCAAAAATGGCGAAAATGGAAAGGTGATGTTAAAGGTATTTTGTTGCCTATATCTCATTCATTATTTTCAATTAATTATATTGCATGCTCTAAAGTTAGTGTTGCCTAACTCATTCACTATTTTCAATGTCATTAAACTTTATGTTCATTTTAATTATTCATGCGACATGTTCAGGTTAATTAAATGTATTCTTAGGTAGCATTCAATTTAGCGTGCACGAAAAACTCACTGATTTAGTAGGTCGTATTTGAGAGAAGAAATTAAAGTTTGAACCTTGATAGTAATAGTGTCGGGAGGATTACAACCAAAATAGGCAGATTTATGTCGGGATTATAATCAAAGTAGACAGATAA
The DNA here is from genome assembly GCA_003576665.1 of Ipomoea trifida. NCBI lineage: Eukaryota > Viridiplantae > Streptophyta > Magnoliopsida > Solanales > Convolvulaceae > Ipomoea > Ipomoea trifida. The sequence continues at coordinate 6,605,781 of CP025656.1, forward strand.
CAATTACATAATACCAATTGTACTCAAAATTTATTGAAACCGGATATAATAGCTGTTAGATGTTTAAAGATTATTTTCTCGAAATAATCCCCATAACAGGAGATTCAAATATAAAAAGTTGGACGTTAGAGTCCCCATAAACAAATTTGTGTAATCTTTATTTGAAGGTTTTATATCAAAGTATTAATATTTTTCATTATTTTCTCTTTCATTTTTTTTTTTTTGCCAAATTTTATTTTGTAATGGTGGAACTGTGGAAACGTGGAAATTATATTGCCCCACAGCTATGTATACAAAGCTGAGTGGAGATTTTTGTCTTATCCCCCTCACCCTGGACACGATTGCTTGTGTGTCGTAGAAGAAAATAAAAATAAAAAAGCAGCCAATTAAATTAATCAATGTCAAAGAAATCACTGCACACTTCGATCACTACGCAGTGGCTGCTTTAACTTTCATCGTGACTGAAAACGAATTCACAATATTCATAATTAACAAAAAAAAAAAAAAAAAGTATATAAGTTATCAAGTGATGGAATAATCACGAGCGAAGCCCGAAGCGAGAACAACGCGGAGCGGGTTTGGGGCGAGCAACCGGGGCCAATGTTAGCCTCGGCCAAGGGTTTGGCCGAGGTCAGCCTTCAGCTAGGGTACTTGTCCAAGGTCAGGCTCGGCCGAGCCCGTCACCTTGGCCGAGGTCAACCCTCGGCCAAGGGACTTGGTCCTCGCGTGTGCCCGGGTCGTGTTGCGTCGAGTGTGGTCTAAGGCTGTTAGGATGACCCTCCGTGATTTTCTTCGGGTTTGTTTGGCCTATTTTAGTATAAAAACGCTCACTAGTGTTCAATTAAGACACGACTTGTTTGAAATAAAACTTTTTTCTTGTTATTATACTAGTCATACCCTTGTAATAACATTGTTTACCTTTGATACAAAAGGTTAGTAGGAGTTGTTATTTAAAAACTTGTCGCCAAATTGGCAATAGGGTCCTCCAAGTCCACACCATCGCTGAGAAGGTGTTGCAAGGCGAAGAAGGTTGGCCCCGTGCCGAGCCCATAGTTGAGGTCAAGGAGGTAGTGTTGCACCTCGGCAGACCCGAGAGGGTCGTGAAGGTAGGGACGGGGTTGCCAGTCGACATCCGAGGTCGGATCATTGAGGTCATCCGCCGTTTCAAAGACGTGTTTGCATGGGGCCCCGATGACATGCTGAGCCTCAATCGAGTGGCCATCACCCACAAGTTGGCGGTAGACTCCACGGTCAAGCCGGTTTAACAAAGAAAGAGGTACCTCTCAGCGGAGAAGCGTGATTTCGTGAAGACGGAGGTTAACACCCTCCTAGAGATAGGGCACATCAAGGAAGTTCTGTACCCGGACTGGCTTGCAAATGTAGTCCTCGCACTGAAGCCACCGACCTAGAGGATGTGCGTGGGCTACACCGATCTCAATAAGGCGTACCCAATATACCCATTCTCGCTACCCAATATTGATCAGCTGGTGGATGAGACGGCGGGATGCGCGCTCATGACTTTCCTTGATGCATTTCGGGGCTACCACCAAATTTCCATGCATGAAGACGATGAGGAGAAGACGGTCTTCACCACCTCAAAGGGAGTTTTTTGTTATCGAGTTATGGCCTTCGGGCTCAAGAGCTCTGGTGCTACCCACCTGAGGATGGTCGCTAAGGTCTTCAAGAAGGTCCTCAGCCAAAATCTACAAGCCTATGTTGATGATATGATCGTGAAAAGTGTTGATGCCGACCTCCACATAGACGACTTAACTCAGGTATTTTCGATAATGCGACAATTTGATGTACATTTGAACCCCAATAAGTATACCTTTGGGGTACACGGGGGCATGTTTTTGGGTTATATGGTTTCCAAGAAGGGCATAGAGCTCAACCCTAACAAGGTCAAGGCCATTTTGGAGATAGAGCCCTCGTGGTCCAGCACCTCAATGGTCGACTAGCAGCCCTCGGCTGCATCCTCTAGAGGTGGGGTGTCGACATCGTGGGAGCCCTACCAATGGGCTAGGGGAAAAGGAAGTACTTCATCATGGTAGTAGACTACTTCAGAGGCAGAACCCCTAGCCAGCATTACAAACACTCATTGCAAGCAATTTGTCAACTCAAACATACTATGTCTTTTTGGCGTACCGATGCAGCTCATTTCCGACAACGGCTGCCAATTCGAGGGAAGAGAGTTCAAACAGTTCTGTGATCAGTGGCACATAACCCACAGCCGGGTGGCGCTAGCCTACCCCTAAGCGAACGGTCAAGTGGAGAATGCCTAAAGAAGACCCTCGAGGCTGTAGGGGGAGCATGGGTAGAAAACTTGGAAGCATTTATGGGCGTACCGCACTACACCGCGAAGGGCAACAGGTGAGACACCATTCTCACTATGCTACGGCTTTGAGGCTCGAGCCCCTGCAGAGGTCATCATTCCGACCCAGAGAGCTGAGGAATATGATCCCGAGTGCAACGAAGAACATCATCGAGATGACCTCCATCTCATCAAAGAAAGATGAGAAGCTGCCCTTGTTCGTGTTGAGAACTACCCGAGGAAAGCCAAGGCGTATCACGACAAGAGAGTCCGACCTTGTTACTTCCAAGTCGGCGACTACATGCTCCGACGACATGAAGCTGGCAAACCTTTAGATGGGTGCAAGTTCGCAAAGAGATGGGATGGCCCATGCATAGTCTCGGCTGTGGTCCGCCCTGGTAGCTATAAGCTGAAGACGCCGAAGGGCAAAGACGTAAAGAGGGTGTGGATTACAGCGCACTAGCTCAAGTATTATTAATAAATGGTATGTTGAAAGGTGATCTGACCCCTTAAGTGGTATTCAATAATGAAAGTAGCAAAATTTCGTCATAGACAACTTATTTCACTACTATTCACGAAAGCCATCCGGGGGCAACGTCTCGAACACGTCTCGAAAGCCTAGGCCGACATCTCGAAAGCCATCCGGGGGCAACGTCTCGAGCACGTAAAACGTAATTGAGATATTTCAAAATTTCAAAACCAACGGCCGACCTCATGGTCACCGTTCAACCGACCTCCGGGTCACCATTTGGCTGACCTCATGGTCGAAAAACCTAGCCCATATCACTTGCCTATTGTTGAATGGAAGAGTCTCTAGACAAAAGGTCGAATGGCCTCGACATAGGATGACTAAGAGCCCTAGGGGTGATATGGGGCCGGACCTCGCCTATCGCAGAGCGGAAGAGTCTCTAGGCGTAAGATCAAATGGTCTCGACTTACAACGACTGACACCCTAAGGAGGGTATAAGGTTTGTCATTGACTATCATCGAATGGGTGCGCTAAAGGTCGAGGGTTGAGGTACCTTGATCTAACGCCAACTTGAAAAAGCAAATGACAACGACAAAAACATAGAAAGAAAACACAAGCAAAAAAACAAACAACTAGAATAAGAGCAAATACCAAAAAAAAAAAACAAACACCCCGTGCCTCGGCAGACCTTGTGGCCTTGGCCGACCTCAAGGTGGTGACCGAGCCCATGGCCTCGACCGAGATCATGAGGTTGGCCGAGCCCGGCCAACCCGCGAGGGTGGCTTTCTCCCGCAAGACTCCGTGCCTTTGCGCTTTATTCAAATTGTAACCCAACTTTATAGGTGTAAATTCAGGGAGGAAATCCTAGACTACATGAGCAAAGGAAAATGTCTCAAGAAGTGTAAGCAAAGCATGGGCGAAAAGTGGCAAAGTATCATAAACACAAGTAAGATGTTCGGCGTGCATCATCAAAATGAAGAAAAAGCATAAAGGGGATGTCCATCATACATCATCAAAACAAAGTCTAATAGTCGAGCAAGATGTGCATCATACATCACCAAATAAAGCATAAAAATATACTAAGTGTGGGGTGAGCCCGCGACCCTCTCCTCCTCGGCCACGACCTCAGTAGGCTCCACCAACTCAACAGACGTAGCGAGATCAGGATTCGCGAGCTTGGTCTGTAGGCCCCAAGTAGTAGGATCAAAGGCGTCATCTCGATGACTAAGGGCGGCATAGATGTCACGCTGCATGGTGTACTAACCTACATCATACATCAACAATCCCTTGGCTGCTATGCGCTCCCTCCCCGCCTCAGTGGCTATCCACCTAGTGACAATATCCTCCCTGTGCGCGGTGACGTAGTCCTCAACATCCCTCTAAAAGGCATTGGACTCCTTGTAACGAGGTACATCGAAGATGAGGGCCTCCTTGCACTCCTTGATCTCAATGGCATATTACTTGATCTCGGTGGCATGGGCTTTCTCCCGGGTGGGTACTCCCGATCCCGATCCCGCAGCCCCAGTACCTCGCTCAGATCGACGTTTCTCTACAGCTCCTTCTCCAAGAAGGTCTTAGTGGTCCTCAAATTGTTCTCTAAGACAGACTGGCGTCTCTCCATGATAGCTAACGAATAAAGACCTACAAGAAAAAAAGGGTAACACGCAAACAGTTAATAGGTACAATCGTAAAGAGAAGGGTTTTCTTTTTTTACATCAAAAGCTGAGTGGAGACCTGAACCATCCTCGTACCATCTCGAATCATGTAGTAAAGTGATGCTACGGGCAATGGCATCTAAGGGAAAGTTGCCCTGAAGAATTGACACCGACGGAGGAATGTCAAGTGACCATCTTGCACGACCATCCGGCGTGGAAGAGGATGGAGCTCGAATCGTGAGGTCGACCGACCTTGAGGGGGGATCGGCGGTGGCTGAGGCGGAGCTCGGCCTAGTGGAGTCGCGGCTCCACGACTACGACTGGCGCGTCTGGGGACCCAATGGTGGCGGTGGGGGTACATGGCTACTCTCACCTGTCTTTTCCCACTTGGAAGCTAGAGCTCGCGAATTCAACTAGTTCACAAGTTCCTCGCATGATAGCGAATGACCAGCCATATCTACAACCAATCGTAGCAATAAATACAAGTATTTCAAAATCATAACCTTGAAACCTTAATTCATGGAGGGAATCAGACCAGATGGCTCCACATCGGAGGAGGTGAGGGCGGCCACGAGAGGGTCGGCCGTGGCAGGGTCATCACCGGAGAGTTCGTCCTCAGCTTCCTCTGAGGTGTTGTCTTCAGACTCGTCCTCGGATGTGGAGAGAAACTCGACCAACGGAGAGTATATAGCATGTAATGGAACTGTAGGAAACTCTATAGGATAAGGAAGGAACTACTAACCCGACTCAAAGAAAGGACGGAGTTGGAACATTAGTTTTGGTAGATCAAGTAGATGGTTAGTGGGCAACATTAGCAAAGCTTGGTGTCATCTCATTAGTTTGGCTAGTGGTTTGTAGAGGTGGTGGGTATTTACCGAATATTGTTGTATCAATTGTTGTTGGTGGAACAACAGAGGACTAAGGAACATCATTGGACAAAGAAGACTTACCGTGTGCAGTAGTTTGCAAAGCTACAGAATTTGCTAGAGAGTTAGATTGATAAATTGTCCGTTGTGCCTTATCCTGGAGTAATAAACTATAATAAGCTGCTTTAACGGTTGGCATGGTAGTTTTGAGAAGGAGATTGCTACGTGTCTGGGTATATGTGTCACGTAAACCCATAAGAAATTGGAAGAGACGGCGTCGCTCTATTTGATAAGGATAAGCAATTCGCGCTGAGCATGTGCATACTCGTAGAGGGTCAAGCATAGTTAACTCATCCCATAGTGCACATAAGATGTTATGATAATCTACAATAGAATAATCTTGTTGTCTAATGGTTGCAATATGCCTTTCAAGATCATAAATATGAGGACCATTTGCAATAGAAAAATGCTCTTTGAGATCGATGTAGACAGTAGTAGCATTAGGAGCATATAAAACAGAGTGAGCTAGAGAGGGATGGATGGAATTTAACAACCAAGACATTATACCATATTGTTTACTCGGCGCCAACTGTGACACCCCAACCTTACACAAGCTGAGATAGATAAAGACTTGACACAACAGCTGCCTATCTCAACCAAAACAGTACATAGCGGAAGCGAATTTAAAACCTAAGGGGCGTCATGCCACATCTAGGTAAGATAACACGGCCTAGATGCACATGCTAACCATAAAAACGGAACTGTAAAAACGATAATCCTCAAATCAAGTTTAATAATATCCAAACACTAGTCAAGAGTATAAGAAATCTCAAATGGCACGCAGGCCCACAAACCAAAGTCTAGACAACATAACCTAAGTCTAAGCATCCTCATAACGATGGGCTCTAACGCGCTCGCGCTTATACTTACTCCATACCTGGAAAACACACAAAGAACCATTAGCAAAAGACTGCTAAGCAACCACCATTCACACCCGCAAAGAAATATAGATATACATAAACTTGTAAATAGGTTTACACACCCATATAGAATATAAACACCAACAAACTGTTCAATAGTTCAAATCGGATACTCAACAACAATAAGCTGAACGAATCATAAACCAAGACTCATCCAATCAAAGCCAATATCCAGTAACGAGAGTACAACACAACGAATTCATAACGAGGTACCAATTGAACAACAACCATAAAGAATCCAACCAACCATAAGCAAGAACCATAAGATATCAATCGAATAACCATAAGAAACTCACGAATACAAAATCAAGACAGAATTCCCAACTCCAATCTCAAAACTCTCATACCAACCATCATACCAAAACCCAACCACAATCAGAAGTCAGAATCTAGAAATTTGGTACGCAGGGGTGATGAGCCCAATCACAGGGACCGAAGTCCAATCACAGGGACCGTAGTCCAATCACAGGGACCTAAGTCCAATCACAGGGGTAGCGAACCCAATCACAGGGACCGTAGTCCAATCACAGGGACCTAAGTCCAATCACAGGGGTAATGAACCCGATCACAGGGGCAAAAGCCCAATCACAGGGACCGTAGTCCAATCACAGGGGTAATCAACCCAATCACAGAAACCAATAGTCAATAGTAGCACAGTCAATCCACCTAACAACCACCAAGAGATACTCAAAGATCCACCACCACATACTCATACTCAACTCAGCCCAAGAACCATCACTCAGAGTGCTCATCTCAGATATGAACACCAACCAACTCCCAAGTAACATAATCAAGGATTCAACCAACCAAATAACAGACTCATATCATGGACTAAGAGGTATGAATAAATACTCAAAATCAAGGTGAAATATCCAATAGAATACTCCAACAAACTCCAGAACAAAGGAGGAAATAAACAACGGATCACTCACCTCCACTACCACCTTACTCTCACGGAAGACCCCAGCGGTTACATTATCCCGCTAGAGAACCCCGCAAGAGCAATTCCCACATACCGAATCAGACTCAGCTCAGAATACAAAGAAATGTTCCAGAATACACAAATCAGATCATACTACACCAATATTCCATTTAATAGAGGCCAAATGATATGGAAATCCAAACCAACAAATGATCATATTCATCAATAGACAAAGGATCTGGCACAAGTCCATGAATCCATCAAACACGACCAATAATAGGCTAATAATCAAGGAATTTCAGGATTTCCAACACCAAATAATATCATATAGATTTAGAGTGTAAAAATAGATTTTGATGGACATAGTGGTTACCTTTGAAGCGTAATTAATCCAAAAGCGTACCAACTCAACGCTCATCCCATAAGCTAGTTCATAATCATGAACCTGAAGAATTAATATAACCTAACACTGTCACTAACTATTAATAACAACGATATTGATATTCCTAATCAGTCCACTATAACCTATAATCCATGCTCAAGACTAATATAATATGACCATATGAATTATACTTAATCTAATTGCTAACTAATACTAAAACAAGGATATGACCAATACTAATCTAAACTTAAACTATAATATCATAACAAATACCAACTATAAGCTTAATAATTAACCACAGTATTACCTTAAAAAGATTAAAAAGCTAGCTCATGCACCTCCAAGGGATTGAACCCGCGCCCACCAACTCCACACACGAACACCACGCCGCTACACCACTTCGGTTCATTTGGTTTGATCCGCAACCACAAGACTATGGCCTTCGTATGCTTTGCCGACCTTCATAACGGACGAGATCAAGCCGCCGCCATGCTCCGTTGCATCCTAATGGAAGATGGTCCACCGCCGACGTGCTCCGCCGTGTGTCTCCGCAAGCAAAACGGGAACGAAGCCCGCAACTGCTTGGTTGCTACTGGTTCGGCCGAGAGGGGAGGATACCGCCGAGACGGTCCGCTACCTTGCGACGTCGAGGAACCAGAAGGCTTGTCGCG
>CP025656.1:6614855-6701436 GCA_003576665.1 Ipomoea trifida
TATATATATATATATATATATATATATATATATATATATATATATATATATATATATATATACACACATATAGGAATATTGGGCCAAAGACTATTATTATCAACATAACAATTAATTATATATATAAGAATATATTGTCCCAAGCCCATAATAATACTTATAATTATTTAAAATAATTACTTAATAATAAATAACCCCTCATTTTAAGTATTTATATTTCAAAATAATAATAATAATAAGAAGAAAAATGCGGGGTGTTACACTCTACCCCCCTTAAAAGGAGCTTCGTCCCCGAAGCTCAGAAAACGTTTTGGGGACAGAAAGTTACAAACTAGTACGATAGTACATATAGAGAAAATATTTATAGAGTATACGCCCAATTTTGAAAATTTCCGACCCAATGGAAAAAGGGAATGAAAGGTTTAGGGTGTAAGGTTCAAGAACGGTCGTTGATTAAGAATAGAATCGAGAGTTATCAAGGTCACAACTTTAGGAAAATAAGGTTGTTATCTTGCACAAGATATTTTCGAGAAGCACACAAGATCAACGTTTGAGCGGATGGGAATGATTCTGAATGTCAAGTTCTTTAAAAGGAAAGAGAAGAACCCGACTTTGCAAGAAGATAAGAATAACTAGGTTCAAAGAGGCCCACAAGGATTTCCCAATTTAAGGGAGTATCAAGTTCTTTTAACAAAAGAGAAGGAACGAAAAGAACTTGGCTTCGAGAACAGATAAGGCGAGATTGAAAACACCGGAGGAGTTTTCCAACGATATGGTACTTACCTTACTCCGAGAGGTGAAAGAGATTAAGTTTCGAGAGGAGTTAAGGACGAGGTCTGGAAAGACAAAATGATTTGTCAACGGTAGGGTATTCAACTCGTCAGGGGAAGAAAGAAATTCAATCCTGAAAAGAGATAAGAACGAGATTTAAAATAAACTGAAAGGTTGTCTGAACGAAAGGATGAACAATTTTCCGAGGGGATGAGAGGAATTCGATTGTAAGGGACGATGGCAAGGAGGTCTAGTAAGATAGAAAGGATTCTTTAATGATAGGGTATGCACTTTCTCAAAGGAGAAGAGAAATTCAGTGTCAAGCGAAACTGAGGAAGAGATTTAGAGCAGGTAGAAGGGACGTTCCAACAAGAAGGCATTTAGAGTTCCGAGAAACAAGGAGAATTTAGTTCCCAAGAGTCAATAGGAATAATGATTAGAATAAATAGGAGGGATTTCTCAATGAAATGGTAATTTGGGTTACAAGGATCGAAGAGGAACTCGACTTTAAGAAGGATAAGAAGTCTCTCAACTCTAATCAGTTCAATAGCTTGATGATTTGATTACGACACTCTGACTGATTGATGGATCTTGCCTTGCTTCCCACGCAACATGGATCTGAGGTCCGAATAAGCTCCACTACGGTTCGCATAACCTTATCACTCCAAAAGAGGCTGGAGGCGATGAATCGCTGATGGCTGATTGGTGCAGAACGAAAGAATTTTGAGGAAGCTTTATGAAAAGATAGGTTCAATTAGAAAGGTATCGCCCGATTTTGAAAGGAGATTCGCTTATGGGTAATAGTAATATTTAGAAACCGAGGTTACTTCCTTGAAGTGCTTGCACGAGACTTTTCATGGTCGATCCGAAAGATCCTACTTGACAGGCTTTAACTCTTTCTTGACGCGTCAGCACCTGCTATTGTCATTCCCTCGAGGCCGAGGGTCTTCGAGTCCTCAATCTTCGAGCTCTTATTGCTTTCTTCGTCTTGTGTCAAACTTCAGTTGCACGGGATTTTTCTTCTAGTCTTAAGGTTAACGAAGATCTTGCAGACGACGCTACACGTGCGAAGATGCCATTCTCGAAGAACGTAGATTGTTGTCGTTGACTCCCAAACCGTGAGTAGATTAATCTTCTTTGACGAGCCGCCCGAGAGCCGCCCGGTCTTCTGATTGCTTCGACGCATACGGTGCTATCCATCGTCTCGTATCAACTCACTACTCATTCCTAATCTAAAGCAGGCTCCTAACCAATTCTAAAACGAAGCAACGTAACTAAAAGCGATTAAGACTTACCCGAGAAGATGAGCCGCAAGCTGCAAACAACAATGTTAACAAAACACATATAACATAACAAATAAGGCGTGTCCTCACCGCGATTCCTAGAATTCACACATCCTAGGATTCTCAAACATCTCAATTTCTACAAATCAAGTCCTAGAGTCTCAGATCACAACCCTAGGATCTCCACTCAGACCTCAACACAGGCTCTGATACCAACTGTGACACCCCAACTAGAGCCGTCAAAACGGACTTAGCCCGCCGGGCTGGCCCGCCCCGCCCCCTACTTAGGTAGGGGGAGGGTTTCGAAAATTGAAGCCCGCCCCGCCAAGGCCCGCGGGCTTTGCGGGGCGGGCCTGGCGGGCTACCCGCCTGCTTTTTTTTTTTTTTTTATATATATATATATATATATATATATATTAAACTATATATATTATAGTTTGTACTAAATATATACACACTGTACATACACACAGTACAAACTATAATATATATAGTTTAATATATATATATATATATATATATATATATATATATATATAGTTTATTGTTTGCAAAGTTTTATTATTGGTATGTTACTAATAAGATTATGTACTTATGTATAATCAATTATGTAATGTTTAATGTTTGATGAATTATGTTTTATGTGAGTTATGTATAAATTATTTTAATTATTTTTTTATGTACAAATAACAAAATTTTTAAAAAGGAGTGATAAACTAACAATTTATAAAAAAAAAAAAAAAAAAATTGGCGGGGGCCGCCAAACCCGCGGGCCTTAGGCAGGGCGGGCGGGGCGGGCCAACAAAATTCAAGCCCGCCAAGGGGCGGGCTTTTTTGGCCCGCCCCGTTTAGGCCCGCGGCCCGCAGGGCTTAGGCCCGTTTAGGCCCGCGAGCCCGTATTGACAGCTCTAACCCCAACCTTACACAAGCTGAGATAGATAAAGACTTAACACAACAGCTGCCTATCTCAACCAAAACAGTACATAGCGGAAGCGAATTCAAAACCTAAGGGGCGTCATGCCACATCTAGGTAAGATAACACGGCCTAGATGCACATGCTAACCATAAAAACGGAACTGTAAAAACGATAATCCTCAAATCAAGTTTAATAATATCCAAACACTAGTCAAGAGTATAAGAAATCTCAAATGGCACGCAGGCCCACAAACCAAAGTCTAGACAACATAACCTAAGTCTAAGCATCCTCATAACGATGGGCTCGCGCTTAGACTTACTCCATACCTGGAAAACACACAAAGAACCATTAGCAAAAGACTGCTAAGCAACCACCATTCACACCCGCAAGGAAATATAGATATACATAAGCTTGTAAATAGGTTTACACACCCATATAGAATATAAACACCAACAAATTGTTCAATAGTTCAAATTGGATACTCAACAACAATAAGCTGAACGAATCATAAACCAAGACTCATCCAATCAAAGCCAATATCCAGTAACGAGAGTACAACACAACGAATTCATAACGAGGTACCAACTGAACAACAACCATAAAGAATCCAACCAACCATAAGCAAGAACCATAAGATATCAATCGAATAACCATAAGAAACTCACGAATACAGAATCAAGACAGAATTCCCAACTCCAATCTCCAAACTCTCATACCAACCATCATACCAAAACCCAACCACAGTCAGAAGTCAGAATCCAGAAATCTGGTACGCAGGGGTGATGAGCCCAATCACAGGGACCGAAGTCCAATCACAGGGACCGTAGTCCAATCACAGGGACCGTAGTCCAATCACAGGGGTAATGAACCCGATCACAGGGGCAAACGCCCAATCACAGGGGTAATCAACCCAATCACAGAAACCAATAGTCAATAGTAGCACAGTCAATCCACCCAACAACCACCAAGAGATACTCAAAGATCCACCACCACATACTCATACTCAACTCAGCCCAAGAACCATCACTCAGAGTGCTCATCTCAGATATGAACACCAACCAACTCCCAAGTAACATAATCAAGGATTCAACCAACCAAATAACAGACTCATATCATGGACTAAGAGGTATGAATAAATACTCAAAATCAAGGTGAAATATCCAATAGAATACTCCAACAAACTCCAGAACAAAGGAGGAAATAAACAACGGATCACTCACCTCCACTGCCACCTTCCTCTCACGGAAGACCCCAGCGGTTACATTATCCCGCTAGAGAACCCCGCAAGAGCAATTCCCACATACCGAATCAGACTCAGCTCATAATACAAAGAAATGTTGCAGAATACACAAATCAGATCATACTACACCAATATTCCATTTAACAGAGGCCAAATGATATGGAAATCCAAACCAACAAATGATCATATTCATCAATAGACAAAGGATCCGACACAAGTCCATGAATCCATCAAACACAACCAATAACAGGCTAATAATCAAGGAATTTCAGGATTTCCAACACCAAATAATATCATATAGATTGAGAGTGTAAAAATAGATTTTGATGGACATAGTGGTTACCTTTGAAGCGTAATTAAGCCAAAAGCGTACCAACTCAACGCTCATCCCATAAGCTAGTTCATAATCATGAACCTGAAGAATTAATATAACCTAACACCGTCACTAACTATTAATAACAACGATATTGATATTCCTAATCAGTCCACTATAACCTATAATCCATGCTCAAGACTAATATAATATGACCATATGAATTATACTTAATCTAATTGCTAACTAATACTAAAACAAGGATATGACCAATACTAATCTAAACTTAAACTATAATATTATAACAAATACCAACTATAAGCTTAATAATTAACCACAATATTACCTTAAAAGGATTAATAAGCTAGCTCATGCACCTCTAAGGGGTCGAACCCACGCCCACCAGCTCCACACACGAGCACCACGCCGCTACACCGCTTCGGTTCATTTAGTTAGATTCGCAACCACAAGACTATGGCCTTCGTATGCTTTGCCGGCCTTCATAACGGACAAGATCAAGCCGCCGCAATGCTCCGTTGCATCCTAGCGGAAGATGGTCCACCGCCGAAGTGCTCCACCGTGTGTCTCCGCAAGCAAAACGGGAACGAAGCCCGCTACTGCTTGATTGCTGCTGGTTCGGCCGGGAGGGGAGGATACCGCCGAGACGGTCCGCTACCTTGCGACGTCGAGGAACCGGAAGGCTTGCCGCGTCGCTTGCACCCTTCTGCCGACGATCATGCCCAAACGAGAAGAGGAGTTGCGGCTGCCACTTCCAAGCTGGAACCTCGACAAGCGAGGTGGGAGACCATAGACGCCGAAGCCTTGCCACTAACTCTCCGTCGTCGCCGAGAGAAGGAGAAGAAGAACGGAGATGCCCTTCGCCCTGCCGCTGCTCTGCTTTGCCGGGAAAAAGGACGCCGAAGTCCACCATTGCTGACGCTGGTCCACGTCTGACGAGGAAGTCACGCCGGGAAGCTGCCCACCGAATGCTCAACTTCGCCGGAACAAGAGGAGTCTTGCCACGTTGCGTTGCTCGTGCCGGAGAAGACATCCGATGTCCGTCACCGCCGCTGCTAGAGTCTCCACGCGGATACTCTGCCCGACGCCATCAGTTGTGCTCACTGCCACTGTGGACGAGAAGCGAGAGAAAGAAGAGTAGATAGTGGAGCTCATCATCGCTGTTGATGATCCCCGTTGTTGTTGGTGGACGGCCGAGAGAGAACGAGAGGCAGAGAAGATCGACGACGACTCCATTTTTTTTCTTTTTGGCTGCTGCTTACACTTTGGGACTACCCTAATTGGAAACTTCCATTTTGGGCTAGGGTTACTAAAAATAGAATGGGCTATATTGGGATGATTGGATCAATTTAGAAGTTGGGTATTTTTAATACAGAATGGGGACTATTAATCATAGCTCATAAGATATAAGTAAATAATCATGGGCTTAGTATAATTTTAAGTGAATATAAATCATGTGGACTTTATAGTAATGTTTATGTGGAAGACATATATATATACATATATACATATATATATATACATATATACATATACATATATATACATATATACATATATACATATATATATATATATATATACATATCGGAATATTGGGCCAAATATTGGGCCAAAGACTATTATTTTCAACATAACAATTAATTATATATATAAGAATATATTGTCCCAAGCCCATAATAATACTTATAATTATTTAAAATAATTACTTAATAATAAATAACCCCTCATTTTAAGTATTTATATTTCAAAATAATAATAATAATAATAATAAGAAAAATACGGGGTGTTACACCAATAGGCATGGTGAAGATCAGTTGCAGGTGGCGTAGGAAAAGTGCCATCCACAAAACAGAACTTCTTTCTTCTCTTTAGGGACATTGTCATTGCAAGGGACCAAGGATAATAATTGTCAATACCTGTGAGAAGGTTGACAACAAGAGTAGTGCCTGTGCTATTTGAGGAATGGAGGAAATAAGGGCTCACAATGTCAACATGGGTGAGATTTGACGGTGGTACAACAATGGAAGGAGTTAATGTTTCAGTTATGGGAGACGATGTATTAGATGAAGGTTGGGAAATGACGAGCATTTAACAAAAAGAAGAGAAAAGCTGATGATACCATGTAGTGCACTGTGTGGAGAGAGGAAGACGAAGAAGAGTACGCATGAAGGAGAAAAGAATTGCAATATTATTATTCATGTGTGTTGGTGATAAACCAGTAAAGAGATATATATACAAGAGAAGTTAACGGTAATAATAATGAATGAAGGAAATCTACCTAATATGTAGCCAATGTATATGGAGTGAATATATAGATTCCTAGGTATGTATAGATAGAATATATTGTCTATATTTAATATTTACACTTATAACACAATTACTAGCACCAAAGTTTGAGATATTTACGAAAATGTCACAGCGTCATTTTTTGTAAATTACACGTGGACGTGGACGACTACGAAACATTCTCATTTTTTTGGGCAAGGGTTCGCACATGAGCGCACCCATATATATATATATATATATATATATATATATATAATATTGGATCATATGAAATTAGTTGTTCTTGTGAAAGTAATAATAATAAAAAAATCTTGGCCATCCATTGAAAAAATGAATGGATGGACATCTATAATTCAAGAGGCGATGACAATTTGTAAATAAGCAAATGTTTTGTATGAATAAACAATGTGCGTTAATCTAAAATGATGCATGTTTAGCGCATGAGTATTTAGATTAAAGCAATGTAAGTAAATCGGGTTAGAGCATCACCACCAATAGATATTGGATGGTTTATGTCAAGTGAGTTCCACCATGGCAATAGAGAGAATAGGAGAGAGTGAAAAGAGTTCATCTGCAAGTGAGAGTGCATGGAACAGTAATTTCTGACAAAATTATTGAATGCCCATGTGTTGTTGTCCGCGTTTTGCGCACAACAGGCGCTCATGCGGGTGAGTCAGGCACGCCTAACCACTTTATTATTATTTTTTTTTAAATTTGAATTGTTTTAATTTTTTTCTCTCATCCCATTTTCTTTTTCCTAATCACACTTACAAAAATCGCGAAAAAACTCTATTGATAAGGATACTCTTAGCTCAATACACAATCATTATTACATGGACCATGGTCCACACACAACTATGTGGACCATAAATAAAAAGTACAATTTTAATATATTAAAAATATATTATTTGTTTACAAAAATTACAATTTTTTGAAAGTACAATATTTTAGTACTAAAATTACATTATTTTATATATACTATCAAATAATGCACATTCAGTACACGAATAATGTACTTTTAGTATATTAAAAATGTACCTGATATTCATGGCCACAGAGCTATGTGAATCATGGTCCACACAATAATTTGCCCTCAATCAACGCATGTTTAGTTAAAGCAATGCTAATTTTTTTTTTTTTCAAATAATGAGGTTTATCCAAAAGTGATGACCGAAATATTTTTACATATTTGTAAAAATGACATTACATATTTCCATTAAGGCAAAAATTTGTGTGAGAATGTCTCACGGATCTCAATTCATATGATAGATCGAATCTTTGATTAATGAGGTCAAAGATTTGACCCATTAAATAAAGATCCGACCCGTAACACGAATTGAAGTGCGTGAGACTGTATCAAAGAATTGTTACCATTCAATTAAATTTCTGCATATTATAATTAGTTTCCTCAAAACAATGCAGCAGTTTCCCAAAGTGATGGATGCTTTGCCCAAAATTATACTATTTTATGCATAATCAACACAGTAAAAATTTTAATTACATGTTATATTTACAATTCGTCAAATCAATTTTTTTTCTTTACTTAACTTTTTAGTATGCTTTAATTATTTTTAAAATTTAAAATTTATGTTTAATATTATTTTTATGTAGTTTCTAAATATATAAATTTTGTATATTCATACTAAATTTAATATTTAAAAAAAGTTGGTCCTTATTAGTCGAATCAAACACATAAAATGTAATAGATGAAATATTTTGTATTGGAGTAATCATTCTCCCCATGATCTTTCTCTTATAACAACATCAATCTAATAGTCGTTATCGGGGTACAATTCAACTAATCAACCAAACCAAAATAAGTTTAGGGCATCTTCATTAGTGGGTTTTGAAGATGCGAAGCTTATGTGGAGGAGAGGAGAGGAAAGAGAGAAAAAATAAGATCTCACGTAAGGCATTAATTTTATTAGAATTGTAGGTCCCACCAAAGAAAATAATTTTTCTCCTACTGGTCGCATGAAGCGCAACACAGCGCCCGGCTGGGCGCGTTAATGAAGCTTTTTTTGTTTTTTTTTTTTTGTTTTTCAACATTGTTTTGGCTTTTTTGTTTTTTGTTTTTTTTTTCCTTTTTCTATTCTATCACATCTTCTTTTTTCTAATCACACCTGCAAAAACTCTTTAAAAATAACAACTAGGGGAATGTTAAGTTTATAAGAGCATTCATATTAGATAAATTTTTGCATGATTTTTTTATGTTACAATTAAAGAGAGAGAGTGGAGGAATAGAAGAAAGAAAAAGAAAAAGAAAACAAAAAGGGATTGCATCTTCACATTCTGACGGAAAAGCAGGAAAAAAATTGATAAGTATTTGCATCTTCCCGAATAAGACATTTGATTCGGAATTTCACCATCTCGCTTTATATACTATGTATCGCTGTGCACCATGAATTCAGCTCGGTAAATATGAAGTTCAAATTAACTCTTGTATCTGCGTGTGGTATACTAAAGATCTAATAACATTTGTGAGAATAAAATAAAGTTTTCAGAGTAAATAGGGAAAATTTAAACCTTTTTTTTTCTTCTTTTTCGTGTTTAAGAAGAATGGTTGGAATATCAAATGATACTAGATAGCATGTTTATTTTATCTTTCAGAATATATGCGTCGATTGTTCTTTCTTACTCTCGAATAATCTTTGTTGTAAAGGGGAAAAATGAAATGTTATTGAACGGAAGTTTGGAAATCCAAATCCAATATTTAACAACGAAATTTGACAATGACAGATATTATACAAGTAATAAGGCAAAAACTTGTGTGAGACCGTCTCACCATGAGATGAGTCGGGTCGGGTCGGGTCGGGTCGGGCCAAGATGCAAATGTAACACTTATATGCACAAATGTCATACTTATATGCTCAAATGTAATACTAATCAGGAATACAATTTTTGTTACTTATTAGGGTAATGAAATACTTTTAAGGAAAAATACAATACTTTTACATTTTGATTTAAAAGTATTTCATTTTTACTCAAAAGTATTATATTTGCCCTTATAAGTGAGAGACACTTGTCAACATTACTTATTATGAAAAATGTATTACTTTTTCTCTTATAAGTAACAAAAATTGTATTTTTGATTAGTGTTATATATTTGATCATATAAGTGTGAGATTTGTACATATAACTATATAAGTATGACATTTGCATGGTGTTTTGACCCGACCCGACCCGTCTCACGAATAAGGATCCGTGAGATGGTCTCACACAAGTGTGACCCAAGTAATAATATATAAATTTGTTCTAATGTGGCTGCACTTTCCCGTGCGGTTTGCTCCACTTAATGTTAGAAAATGCACCACTCAATGTTAGAAAATGTACCACTCAATGTTAGAAAACACACAATAATGAAAATACACAAAAAAATTAAAAAAACTAAAAAAAAAAACTAAAAAAAACACACCACACAACCAAAATAATGCATCATAACTCCTTGTCCCTAATGGTGCATTTGCTAACACTGTGTGGTGTATATTTACAAACCTAGTGGTGTATGTGGTGTATATTTACAAACCTAGTGGTGTATGTGTTTTTTTGCTGGTGTATATTTACAAACCTAGTGGTGTATGTGTTTTTTTGGTGATGCGTACCTAATGATGCATATTTATGTGATGCATTTTATAACATTGAATGGTGCATTATGTGGTGCATTTTATAACATTGAATGGTGCACATAGTGGTGTGGCCGCACGTTAAGGGGCGGCCAGACCTGATTATGACATATATATATATATATATATATTGGGTTTATCGAGGCAAACCCCACTCCTCTTCCGAGTATGTGAGTAAACCCTCGCCCTGTGATCCTAGCCGGCAAAGGATCACAAGGAGGTTAACCAGCCTAGGTTACCCATAGCTGACCGGCTCAAACCCGGGTGGCAGACGGTTTCGAACTCAGGACCTCACGGTCGCGAGGTTAACCAGCCTAGGTTACCCATAGCTGACCGGCTCAAACCCGGGTGGCAGACGGTTTCGAACTCAGGACCTCACGGTCGCGAGCGGGGCATATATATATATATATATATGTATGTGTGTGTGTGTGTGTGTGTGTGTGTGTGTGTGTGTGTGTGTGTCTAGAAAAACTCTTGTATAAGTAGTGGTGCAAACCCACTCCCCAAACCAATGTGGGACAAAAGCTACTTGAAAGCTTTTTCTCTCCATTTTTCCAACTCAAGTGGGTCAACTTTGAGAACCAATTTCTCATTCACGCATTATCCATTTTGAGCGTACAATATATCAATCTATTCGTTTAACTACGAAAAACCCGAATCCACTTTGACCCAACTCAAATCGAAAGTGGACCTCATATATATTTCTACCACAATATAGCCACTAAAATTCCATTTTATGTTATTTTTTCCAACAGTTATTTGTCTAGAAAATATCAACGCTCTACGGTCAACGAACAATCACTCAACTGATTATCCCCTTACTCCAATTTGAAATTTTCTCTAATATAGTTATACTTATTGAATATCAAAATATAAGTGTACATCAAGATCTTGCAATAACTAACCAACAAGTAATTAAATTCATGATATATAATGCAATGCAAATTATATACATATTGCATTTTTACACTTATTTTAGAACACTGAACTTTTGTGATATTTGTTGCATGCAAGAAAGATTCATACTATAGTTTATTTGTCGATTCTTATATGTTATAAATCATAATATCATAAGAAACAGATACTTTGATGAAATATGAAGTATGAGTAGTCTATCATCAATCAACGGTTATAGAAATCGCATTTCAACAGTTTGGATGTGTATCATCCTAAAAAGCCATACACTCCATTTGGTAATCTAGAGTGAAGTTTGGATTAACAGTTTAGATATATGATTCATACATTCTGATATATTTTTGTTTATTGCATGATGCCAGTATGATGATTTGAATTTTGAAAGCGTAGAAACAAGCTTGAAACATGCTTATATGCTTCAATAGTCTTACCTCAAAGTTACTACCCACTATCACACAATACTTTATGTTGTATGTTAGACTCAAGGTTACTAACTTCTCACAATTGTCAGAGAGACTTGTTTTATATGTAAGAAATATCGACGAAAAAAATTAAGCTTTAGATGTGACTCATGTGAGTTTTACTTATATATTCTTTGGAATTTGAAACATTTTGAAATTTAGTGATCGGTAAAATCAATATATTTTACAGTTTGACTATCAAAACTAATTTTATGGAAAAAATCACAAAATATACACATGTAGATAATAAAATTAAAATTTCAGTGTCAATATTGTTATGACTCAATGCTTTGATTACATTAAAAGTGATTTTTTAAAATTTCAAGCCCAATATATGATACGTTTGATGAGTCGCAGCTAGAAGGTTAGTGATCCGCTCGCCATCTTTAGATGTCGTTGATCAAATTAATCAGTACATGTGCGACATGAATATTGCAAAAAGAAGAACATATTTAAGTTATAACTCTTTGAGTAAGGCAGAACTAGACGTGAAAATATATATTAGAAGTACACACTCCTAAATTCTTAAATAGTTTGAGATTGTATGATTTTCTTAATCATTCATTGACATTAAAGGTCGGTGCAACCATCACATTGTTGAAGCAAGAATAGTTAATGGAACACATGAAGGAACCAAAGTTTTTATCCCTAGAATGTCTCTCACTCTTTTTGACATGAGATTGCCCTTCAAATTCAAGCATAAATAATTCCCATTATATTGATGTTTGCATATGTCATGACTATCAACGAAAGCCAAGGCCGAACACTAACTCACGTTGGGTTATTACTAAAAAAAAATAGTTTTCAATCACAGTCAATTATACGTAGCTTTCTCCCGTGTCACCCATCCTAATAGCCTGAAAATGTTAATTAGTTCTAGACGAGGATGGACAAGATTGTGTTGCTACTACCAATATTGTCTACAAAGAGGTTTTCAATAATGTGTAAATACAACCGGTGATATTATATTCTTTTCAAGATGGAAAAATTGCTATATATCTATACAAAAATGTATCTTCTATACATATGAATTAGAATAGCAATTGATTCTTCTAAGGGTGTGTTTGGAAAGCAGGAAAATGATTTTTGGAAAATGAGTCATTTTCCGGAAAACTGTTTGATTTTCTGTGTTTGGTTGCATCTTGGAAAACTGTTCTGGTGTGTTTGGTTCATTTTCCGGAAAATGAGTGGAAAATGAGTAGAATATAATTATATAATATTTTTTATTGTATTTAAAATACAAAAAGATATAAAATAATCATATTTATATAACAAGAAAAGAAAAGAAAAAAAAAAAGAAGAAAGAAAAAGAGCGTCGCTCTGGTTTCTGTAGGCGGAAACCAGAGCAGTTTGCTCTGGTTTCCGCTGGAACCAGAGCAGATCTGCTCTGGATTTCCAGAGCAGATGTGCTCTGGCTCCGGAAACGAAGAGAGGGACGGTCGGCTGTCCCTAGCAGGCTAGCACGGGAGCAAGGGAGGGCGGAAAATGACGTCCGCTCATTTTGGGCGGAAGTCGTTTTCCGCCAAAATGGGGTTATTTTCCCCAGTCAACGGAAATCATTTTCCGTTGACTGGGTTTTCCAAGAACTCCCAAACACGAAAAACCCGGAAAATGATTTCCGGAAATCATTTTACGGGTTTCCAAACACACCCTAAATGAGTTACTAGAGAACGAGCATATTTGCCCAATTTATAAAAATCCTAAATAATGATATATAAAATCTCTAAAGTTCGAGCACCGCATGCGTACATCTACACATTAGCTATTAATTAAGCAATTATTTGTTGGAATTCAAACAAGGATAACATTAGAAACATAATCGATCCAAAACATATATTCAATTGCACTATACAATTTTTGATGTTATGATTTATATAATTATATATCGATTCAGATATTCTCAATATATTATAACAAATCCATTTCGTGCATCGCACGGTTGAAAATACTAGTTGTAGACTTCATAGTATGTTGGGTGCGTGTCCTTTTACAAAATAATTTGCGTCCAAAATCCGTATCGCATAAGATTTAGAATATATATATATATATATATATATATATATATATATCTTGGGTTTATCGAGTCAAATCCCTACCGCTCAGGAATGAGTTTCAGGCAAACATATATATATATATCTGTGTGTGTGTGTGTGTGTGTGTGTGTGTGTGTGTGTGTGTGTACGAATCTGGATATATCTTGAGACCAATTGTAGTCCATGAATTCTTGTCATAGAGCTAGGAAATTGGAGTACCACAAACTTCTCCCAAAAAAGTTGACCCAAACCCCAGGGTCCGACAGATCATTTGAGAGGATGTAAATCATGGTGAATCAATGGCTCATCAGACAGGGTCAAATACCAGTGTGTACAAGGGATCTGTCCACTTTGGACATGCCGAGGTTTCTTGG
Source organism: Ipomoea trifida (assembly GCA_003576665.1). Taxonomy (NCBI): domain Eukaryota; kingdom Viridiplantae; phylum Streptophyta; class Magnoliopsida; order Solanales; family Convolvulaceae; genus Ipomoea; species Ipomoea trifida. Next base: position 6,629,092 of record CP025656.1, read on the forward strand.
CTTTTTCTTTAAAATACTGTTTACTGAACTAGTGAGCTAAATACGTGCAGACAAAGTACAAAAAACTGTTTTAATTAAGTGATGAACACATCATGAAATGAATGCATTTAATTTTTAAAAATAGTTAGAAAATAAAATGATATATGTGCTAAATTTAGGCGAATAGTATATTAGTATATGTGCTGAATTAGGGAATATAAATCTATTGATCAAATATGGCGCATTGCGCAATTGAAAATATACCCAATTAGAAAAAGTAGTAAAATACGTAGTAATTTTTTTTTAAAACAAAAAGAAGAAAGATAATAGCTAGAAATAATTAATATGGTATGAACAAAGAAGAAATGTGATATTGAAAAATATGTATAAGTGCATGAGAAAGTGATGGTTTTATCGGGAGCGGGTCCACCATAAACCGGGTATGACAATAATGGAGGATGGAATAAGAAATGATAATATTATTGATTGGGGCGTGAGGCCCAGCAGAATATATATACAAAACCCAAAGGTACCGGCCCAAGAAATGGCGCCTCAAATAATAAATAAATAAATAATAGGGGGCTAGTTAGGGATGGCAATGTGCCCCGTCCCCGCCGGGGATCCCCGTCCCCGTTTGAAACGGGGGCGGGGACGGGGAATATTTTCGGGGATCGGGGACGGGGATGGGGAATTTTTTTAATTCCCCGCCGGGGACGGGGATGGGGATACCCCTCCCCGCCCCGCCCAGTCCCCGATAATATATATAATTAAGAATTATATATATATATATATATATATATATATATATATATATATATATATATATATATATATATATATATATATATATATATATATATATATATATATATATATATATATAATTCTTAATTTTATATATATATATAAACTTTTTAAAATTAAAATAATAGTTTTTGAAATTAAAATCATATTAATTTTAGATGTTGACTAAGAATTGACCGTGGACGGGGATTCCCCGTCCCCGCGGGGACGGGGACTATTTTCCATTCCCCGCCGGGGACGGGGTCGGGGTTTCGGGGACGGGGAGTATACTCCCCGCCCCCGCCCCGCCCCGTTGCCATCCCTAGGGCTAGTAAGTAAATACAATAAATAAGGAACTTAGGGACTAACTAGTAAATAAATAATAGAGAATACCCAACCATGCTACCACTAAGACTCGAACCCAGGCACACCCACTAGGGAAAGAAAACCTGACCACTGAACTATTGAGTGGATCCTAATCTGAGAGATGCCTTGCTTGGACCAAACCCCTCCCTTTTATACTGTTGATGGAATCCCTGGCACCCTCCACGTGTACGGTATCAAGATGGTGCTAACCCCAACCAAACACGCGTCTCACATCTTCCTATCACGACAGCCTTCCACCACCCACGTGTCCAGGTCTTCGGTCAAACCCCGCGGAAGAAGGCAAGAAGGACACGATGCTACATATCTGTGAGCATGCCCACCCGGGGTGGCGGCGCCCCTCTTGGGCGAGGGTGGCGGGCGGTGCTCCCGCCCCTCCTGGCATGCACCGGGCATCCTCCTAGCATGCACGGCATAGTGCGCACCTCGTGTGATGAGGGGTGTGGCAGGTGCGCCTGGGCGGCGATCGACGCCCATGGCACCCATCTCCGGGCGGCTGGCGCCCCTCCGGGCGAAGGTGGCGGGCGGTGCTCCCGTCCTTCTTGGTGTGCACCGGGCATCCTCCAAGCATGCACGACCATTGCGCGCGTCGTGCGATGAGGGGTGCGGTTGGTGCGGCTGGGGCGTCGTGGGCCTGAGCAGCGATCGGCGCTCATGGCGCCCCTCTCCCGGCGGCTGGCACCCCCTCCGGGTGACCAGCGCCCCTCCTGGGCGTGGGTAGCGGGCGGTGCTCCTATCTCTCCTGCTATGCATGGATCATCCTCCTTGCTTGCACTATGGGCCTCCTTCCATATCCATATCCATATCCCTAGTGATCACGTCACTCCCCCACTTACTCCATGTTACTCCCGTACCCCACTCCATAACCGTCATGTCACTCCCCCACTCACTCCATGTCATTCCCCCTACCCCACTCCATAATCGTCACGTTACTGCCCTTACGCACTCCATGTCACTCCCCCTACTCCACTCCATAACCGTCACGTCACTCCCCCCACTCACTCCATGTCACTCCCCCTACCCCATTCTATAACCATGACGTCACTCCCCCTACTCACTCCATGTCACTCCCCCTATCACTTACTCCATGTCACTCCCCCTACCCCACTCTATAACCGTCACGTCACTTCCCCCACTCACTCCATGTCACTCCCCCTACCCTACTCCATAACCGTCACGTCACTCCCCCCACTCACTCCATGTCACTTCTTTGGGCTTGGCCCCAACTAGAAAATTGGGCCTATATCCCATAACCCCATCAGATAAGTTAGTAGAATATGCAAGTTATTAGAGCTAAGAAGTCAAAGATTTCAATGTTTGAAATTTATTTTATTGGCACCTTTTGAGATAGTAGGTGTTCAAAAGTTGTCATCTCTCCTTTTTAACAACATGTCATGACCTTTGGATAAAAATAATTTCTTTTTAGGTGAAAAGAATGTTTCTGATTGGTGCATATATATCTAAAAATCATGTATGTTACTTTTCAAAAAATAAACTGTTGGCAATTATTCTTGAAAATAGTGCCCAAAAACTCTTTTCTATAAATGAAAAAAAAATTTCTCGAATTGACATCTGCCAAAAGTACGTCTACCAATAGACACATAACTAGAAGACCGTAACACATGAATGGAATGGTCTCCATTTACTTAAATTTTTTGATCGAGAAAGTTAAGATATGCCAATCGGGTCTGCGGATGATATCTGACTCTATGGTCTACTAATCACAAGAGTGAGGTCTATTGGAATCTTGAATGAAAGATCTATTCGATAAAGTATAATAATAAGTATAATCTATCGATTATAGTATTCCAATTATAAGGTCTGTCGGTCAAGATCTTCGCATTTCAAGGCTCAAACGAGGCTAAGTACGTACAGTCCTATTTTGTCTTTACAAGATACTATCCAATAAATGACTACAAGGCTAATTTTAGAAAGTTTAAGTCCTTAAATTACATCAATTAACATCATAAAAATCTATATATACAAAGATAATTCCTATCAAATATATTCTTATTAAAACCTTACCATTCTTATTAGTCATACAAATTCTTCCTTTAGCATATTTTCTTTAATATTTTTAATAATTTGTAAATATAAAATTTTGTTTTTAACAGTACTTTTCATATAGTTTTTAAATATATAAATCTTATGCATTCATACTAAACTAAATACTATAGAATTGGGTGGGTTCGAGCCTCAATGGAGACGATATTGACTCTTTGTACTTTGTACTTCAGTAGGTTGAGAAAGTAGTTATGAACAGATACTACATTGTAACAGAGTCAATAGTACTAAAAATAATACTATGAAAAATGACATTGTTAATAATTTGAGTCAAATTTCGTTTATCAAACAAGACGCGTAAAATAGAATAGGAAAGTATATAATATAGGTTAGTTTATCTTTTCAATATATGTAGGGGTTACAACTCTTTTTAAAGAAAAATTTAAAAGGGAAATAAAGATTATAAAAGTCCCAAAAAAAAAAAAAAAAAAAAAAGTCCTAAGTGCCATAACACGTAACCTTTGTAGGTAAAAGGGCCAAAAATGAAAGTCCTGTCACTTTTAGCAGAAAGAGTTAGATAAAATAATAAAGGCATGAATGATATGATATGATGTAGCACATCAAAAGTGAGTGGGATTGGGGGTTGGCTGGCAATGAGATGATTTGAGGTATAGAATTTCTGTAAAGAATATATACTATACTGGGAATTCATCTAATGTTGTACTGCTCTATATGTAATCCAGAATTTTCACTTAAGTAGGAAACAGATGTATTGTCAAGAATAATATCAGAATAATAGAGATTTCTCATGAATTTTGATTTGGTATGCAAACTATGTATTAACATTCATGTCATATAATTCATGATCTTGTCCAAAGCAAAGAATTAAGAATATATTATCCATAAGAGATATTCGATCATTTGCAAATTGTGGTATAATTGTTTGAAATTTTTCAACATAGAAACCACCCCAACATGATGTTTGGGAATAATTTTCTCAATGTAAGGAGTATGAGGTATATCTAAGAGGAAGAAAAATCTAATTTTAACTTATGTCACTTGACCTTGTGGTCTAGTGGCACCTGGTGTCCCGGGAAACACTCCCACATGGATGATGGAAGTGGGTCCGAGCCTCAGTAGAGGCAATTGTTGACTCTTTGTGCTTCAGTAGGTTGAGAAAAGTAGCTATGAACATATAACAGAGTCAGTAGTATTAAAAAAAAAAAAAAACTTATGTCACTTGACTAAACTATTGAGTTTTGATTTATTATAATCAATAATAATTGTATATTATGGAGCATTAAAAAAGAAAAAGGAATTAGCATACACATTTTTTTAGTCAAATTCTTTTCCACATTTTGATAGCAAGATGCTGGACTTGGCCCTCTAACCTCCACCCAACACTACATCATGAATATTTATTAGTCACGTTAAACTCTAATTAATCTATAAAGGAAACTTATTATATTGTTGTATGTGGTCAAACACCTTATGCTCAGTTGGCACATCAGTGGCTCTTCTTGAGGGAATTGAAGGTCACAGAATCAAACCCCGGCCCGGTGGTGGGGGAAGGTACCTATTATTGTATTCGTAAAACTCAAATAAAAAATCTTATTTACAAGATCAAAATTATTATTTTTTTCGACTTACACTACAAGGATGTAGTAGCATACACATTTTGTCAAGTTATTATAAGAGTTTTATCTCCTTATAATTACTCTTATTTAAAATACACTTGAATTTGCATCTCCAATTTGAACCAAAATAATATAGAACTAAAGTGATTACTACATACAATTGAGCATGTCGTATCAAGCAATATATCAAGCATGCAAGATGATTGATGAGTCACGAGAGCCACCCAAAACAATAATAATAATAATAATAATAATAATAATAATAATAATAATAATAATAATAATAATAATAATAAAGGTTAATACCATTTGCGATTTTCCGAGTATATTGGTTTTGTCAGTTTAGTCCTAAACTTTCAAATTGATCTCCCGTTGTCCTTCGACTTTCAAATTGTTACAATATGTGATTCAAGTTAACCATGTACCCATGGTCGTAGTTAACTTGGACCACATATGGTAACAATTTGAAAGTTTAGGACTAAACGTGACAAAATCATTATACTCAGAGGACCCCATATGATACTAAATAATAATAATAATAATAATAATAATAATAATAATAATAATAATAATAATAATAATAATAATAATAATAATAATAATAATAATAATAAGTGGTGATCATCATCTTTAATGTTAGTGAAAAGCCAACAACCATATATTGTTGATTACATTTAGTACTAGGTGGGTTTGTGCTCAACGAGAGATGGAGGAGATAGGCAAATTAAAGAGAAAAGAGGGAGACATTCATTGTTGTGAAGTGATAGGGTTTTTCGACCTTCATTCTAAAGTGCCTACATTTCATTTACAATTATAAGGTGCATGCATGTATGTGTCGTATAATTAGTTTAATGTCACTAACTTCAAAATTGTTGTAATTAATTACATGTGTTTAATTATACTCCCCCACCCACCCCACACACGAGTGCCTTTTTTTTTTTTTTTTGGTAAATTTACAGGGTCTTTCTCTCCGTCCGTTTAACGGTCCGAGAACGGTCCGGGGTCCACCCACGTTCGCTCCGGGAGGCATGGGAGCTGGCCCAGGGGAGGCATGGGTGCATTATAATGCATGCATTGTTCAATTAAACTAATGCATGCTCAATATAAAAATTAAAATAATTAAATAAATAATAAAATTTTAATTAATATAAAATAAAACTAATTGTTTTTAATATAATTAAAATGAGTATTTTCAACTTGTCATAAAAGTACTGATAAAAATGAGTATTGTTGTACTGTCAATGATTATGATAAACAATAAAAGTATGTTCTAACAATTTTCATATTAAAATAAATGTTGTATCCCATCCTGACTCTTGTAGATTTTTTAAACTTTTGAAATGATGAATTTTTATAGATTTTAAACAATTTTTATAGATTTTTCTAAACTTTTGTAAACTTTGTAGGAGTCTATAAATGTCTTACATCACAAACACTTAGAGGGGGTGTATTCAATCAAAACTTTTAAAGACTTTCAAAAACTTTTAAAGTCATAGATTTTAATTGACTTTTATAGAATTTTTGTAAACTTTCCTAAAATCTTTTAAACTCTCATCAACTTTGTAAGAGCCTATAAATATCCGTATGACAAACATTTATAGACTTTTAAAAACTTTTTCATATTAAAAACTCTATATAAAAGTCATTAAAACTCTAAATTGAATACACCCTTACAAACATTCCATAATTTATATTAATATATTATTTATAATTTTCTTACAAAAACAAATATTGATTGTCACAAAAATAGAGTATATTATACATAAAGAAAATATAATCAATTTTCACTAAATATAATCATTATTATATATAAAGAAAATAGAGTATGTATATTGTACGTTTTCCCACTCGTTATAATTGGTGCGACCTACACTTCCATCTCTTTCAACAAATGAATATATATAGCAGCAAACTAAACCTAACCTGTCCTTCCATATGCAACCAAATTATGCTGTTTTGGAGAAGAATCATGACGACTATTTCAATGTGAAAGTGGTAAGGCAGGCATGGTAGGTTGATATGGTTTGTTATGAACTAGATGAGATATATTATGAAAAAGTTTGAAACGTACCGTAAAATTCATAGAGAAAAAAAAAAGTTTGTAGAGAATCTTGGAAAGTTTGGGGTTGGAGGGCTGGATTTCATCTATTTATAATAATGAAGAAAAAATCTACAGAAATCTTATTCTGACCGAGTCGATGAAAGTTAATAACTTTTGAATATCAGTAGACTTTTAAAGACTATAAAAGCCTGAATCGAATACCAGTATAATTTAAAGAGTTTTGAAAAGTCTGAATCCAATACAGCTAGACTTTTAAAGAGTCTTTAAAAGTTTAAATTGAATACCACCAAACTTTTAAAGTTTATAAAAGTCATGATTGAATACACCCTCCTTTTATAACATTTAATTTATTAACTTTTACAAACTTTTTTTTTAACAGTTTACAAAAGTCATTATACGCTAAAATGAATACACCCTTGCGAATTTTCACTGATTTATATTGATGCTTATTATTTATAATTTTATAATAAGAAATTTTATAATATTTCATATATTTTTAAAGATTTCAAACAAATTTTTGTGTTCCAATGGAAAAAAAAAAAATTATAGTTAGCTGTCATACAAACAGAGTATATTATAAATTTAGAAACAATATAATATTTAAGATACAAATTCAAATGTTATTGCCAAAAAATAGGTATTGCTTATTGTTTATATTTTAATTTTCTTTAAAAAAAATTATGATATGTTATATATTTTGATAGATATTATATAAATGTATATATGTATTTTAATTGAATAAAAATTCAAATGTTATTGCCAAAAAATAGTGTATTATAAGTTCAAAAGGCAATATTACTTTTCACTAAATAATATAATATTACAAGAAAATTAATAATACTCAAATTTAGATTTAACTATTACTATTCTCTATTGGGAAGATACAAATAATAATGAAGCAAAAATAATCAATAAAATTTTTAGAGGAAGAAAAAGTTTGTAAACTTTAGGAGAGAGAAAAAGTCGTGTAGAATTTAGGCATGAATAAAATGTATCATAAATTCATAATGAACAGAAAATAATTTGTTGAATTTAGGTATAAGATTTGTAGAGCCGTTTAAATATGAAAAAAAAAAAAAAGTAAATAGAGTTTTGGTAGAGAGAGAAAGCATTAAGAGAATAAGAGTTGGTTTTTGAAAGAAAGTTTAGAAATTTGAGGTGGAGCCGTGGAGGGATTGATTTCAATTATTTATATTTTAGAGGAAAAGTTTACAAAAGCCCTAATATAATAATGAATTCGATAAAAGTTCAAAACTTCTTGAATACGAATAGAATTTTAAAACTCTTTAAAAGTCATAATCAAATATCACTCGACTTTTAAATACTCTTTAAAAATCTTAATCGAATACATCATGACTTTTAAGTACTCCCTAAAAATGTGAATTGAATACCTCCAAACTTTTAATGTTTATAAAAGTCTATCTATGAAAGTTATAATCCAAACTTTTAAAATTTGAATTGAATACCCTTATAAGTATTTTTAATGCAATTTTGATAACCATTAATGACCACATATACATAAGTGAGGGCTTAGGTAAAACCATGTTCTCATGTACAAGGTGAGGAATTATATGATCCATCCATTTGGTAGATTAATGGTTGAGGGTTACCGAAAAATAGACCCTGTATTTTTTTTCTTTTCTACTAAATAAAATCCCCAACCAATCATGATAGACGGATGTGATCATTTCTCACTTTTCACAAGAGGGGTTGTTCCCATTTGAATCCACCCATACACACACACACACACATACATACATACATATATTGTGTATGTGCGCGCGCGCGTGTGTGTGCGCGTAGGGCGAATTGCATACAATCTACAATCTAGTATGTGTGCATTCGTGTAGTAGTTTGTGTGCATTTACGAAATATCTCACGGGAAGAAGTGTTGTCATTTGATCATATATATATATATATATATATATATATATATATATATATATATATATATATATATATACACACACACACACACACACGTGTGTGAGAGAGGGAGAGATCAAATGAAAACTAGACTTCTCGTGAGAGCCGTTAACTAATCTACAACCGTCCATCTAGGATTCTCAATGGATAGAAAAAGAAAAAAAAAAAGGTAGGGTCAATTTCATAAATATACAAACTTCCAAAATTTGTATACTTACGAAATTGACTTGCCATCTTTTTTCTCTATATTTTTCTTATTTTTAAACCCTTAGACATACTAGATCAATGGCTAAGATTTGTCCATAAGCATAACATAGGGGAGGAAGGTGATCAGAATTAGGTAGTGCTTTCTGTCACTAAAATCATTTCCAATTGCACGGTCAACCATCTTTAAATGCATTGTCAAATATTTCTAAATTCACTATCATATTGACACTAGAGGAAGGTGATGAGAATTAGCTAGTGCCTTCTGTGCACCGTCAGACATTTACAAATTCATTGTCAAGCATTTCTAAATGTATTGTCAAACATTTCTAAATGTACAATCACAATGACACGGGGGAGGAAGGTGATGGGGATCAAGTAGTGCCTTCTGTGCACTCAAAGCATTTCAAAATTCACCGTTTAGCATTTTTAAATGCACAATAGTAATTACAAAAATTGCAGAAGTGTCACTGCGTTTTATCCCTTTTTCATTGATTTTCAGTCTTTGATCACATGTTTTGATGGACATACTAGATTTTTCCGCACGTCCGCACTTGGATGCTATCTCCGTGTAAACCTCTCCATGTAAAAAGTGTGGACACAAGTTTTCAATAATTATAAAATTGACCTCGTATTTTTTTTTTTTACTAAAACCTTTAACCATTGATCAACCATGATGAACGGCTAAGATCAGTCCTCACTTTTTACAGGAAAATTGCGGATCTGTGAGACGGCTTTACTTGAGAATTTTTTGGAAAATTGTAGGATAATTATAGCAAGGACACTAATAATACAAAAATTTCCTTAAAATTGGGATATGACGCACGTACTGCCACTATCATCAGATAAAATGAAATTAGCACATTTAATTTTATGGAATAGCCTTATCCTTGTCCAAGACAATGGAACCACAACTTTAAGATGCAAAATCATTAAAACAAAGATAGGATTATCTAAGATTCCAATAATTGTAATACTAATTCATTATTCAATTCCAATTCGATTGATTCAATCTTCAAAGAACTACAATAACTGCATGCCAAGAATATATCACATTCCGATGCTCTTAGTGAAGTTCTTTCGACATGTTTTATGATTAATTGCGTATTGTCGCATTAGTGATTTGCCACCCCATCTTCATTCTCTTATTCCATGTAATTTTGAAAATAATTATTAGTATATATTCCGTATTTTTCTAATATAAAAGAACAAATAATTTAAGTGAGAGAAAGTTATCTCATAATTAGAGTATACTCTGTGATGTCTGGTAAATACACCAAGTTATACGACTAGATCTATGTATTGATTGTTGTATATGGGCTTGGGAATGAGTTACAGTGGGTTGAAGGTTCCCGAGCTGGTATAGGTTAGGTGAAAGTTCAAAAGTCCCCCTCAACGAGCATTCAATGCACTATTTATATATAGGGATTAGGAAGGAGCATATGTCGGGCGTTCGGCATGCTCGCCACGTGCCCCACATACACTGGTGCGGTCGACGGCCCTTCCAATAGGTACATGTGGGTGTTTTTTTTTTTTGAAAACCAAAACCAAAATTGGTATATTAGAATAAATGAGCAATAGAGTTAGGAGGAAAAGCCTCCCAATACATCTGAGCCTCCTGATTAAATACTGTAGATGCTAAAATATGAGCCCGAGTATTAGTGGACCTCGGGATATAATGAACTGAACAAGACTGAAAAGATGACATAATAGACTTGGAGGCTTCTAAAGAGAAGCCAACATAAGAGTAGATATGATTGTGCTCTGAAGACAGGAGAGAACGTAGTGTGGAGCAATCAGTGCATAATTGAACCGAGTCCAAACCACGATCCCAGAGCCACGAAAGAGTTTCCTTGCATGCTAGTGACTCCGCCATGAGTGGTGAAAAGCACGCCGAAAGCCGCGAAGCAAAAGCCGCAACAAACTCGCCACTGTGCGTCATGAGGACTGCCCCCACCGCGGCTACCTTCGTGTGTGGGTTGAAGCTTGCATCGAACTGACAGCTATATAAGTTGCCATCTAAAGGAGGAGAGTGGCCAATTGCATGAGAAAGTACCGGCGCCGGATGCAAGGCGTGAGGCTGGGCAGCAGCATTCGCGTGAGTGTGGACGTTGCGCCATGCAGTTGCTGCCGATTCGGCCATCCTCCACACAGCAGCCGGTCGAGGTAATTTCTTCTCCCAAACCGCTAAGTTTCTCGCCCTCCATAGGTGATACAGGACCGCTATCACAACAAACAAAATATCCTCGGTCAGATTAGAGATAGCTTCACTGAACCATACAGCAAAATTATCCCCAACAATATTTGGTAATTGCAAAGATGTCTCATGCCACACAAGCTTAGCATAGTCACACACAAGCAATGAGTGCATGGTTGTCTCATGCAATTGTCCACACATAGAACATGTTGGGTCTAACTCCACTCTCTTTAAAATCAAGTTGGTAGTGGTGGGTAAGACATTAGAGAGAGCTTTCCAGAGAAACAATTTCCATTTTGAAGGGCACCTAAACTTCCAAAGATGTAACCATTTATCATAGCCCCCGGGCTGTAAATCCATCTCCCCCTTAATACGTCTATAACCCTCCTTCACCGTATAGCAACCATGTGTCTCATTAGGCTAATACCAAGAATCCTTATAGAGTGGGGTGACAGGCACTCCTAAAATACGATTAACGTCAGAAGCAGAAAACAAATCTTGTAGAATCGAGAGATCCCATGTACTTGTGTCAGGTACATGTGGGTGTTAATTCTTGATAAGTCCATTTTTGGTGGGATCGAGCAAGGTGATAGGCAGAAGGATTTTGTCCTCTAGCGCAATGGTGTTCAGTTGAGGAAATTCGGTGCGCTGAGGTCGAGACCAAACTTAGGTAACATTACAAAAATGATAAGCGACCTTGATCGGGAGGAAACCCGTCCTCCACTCGGGTCGGATTAGACCCATATGAGGTCACTTCGGTCAATTAGCAATAATTTTTCTGTGGTCGGGTAGCACACAATACATACCGAGCAAATATACAATTGTACATAAGATGGGATAGAGCCATCAAAACGGGCTTAGCCCGCAGGGTAAGCCCCCCACCCCCTGCGAAAAGGGTGGGGCAGGCTTTGATATTTTGGGTCCGTATTTTAGCAAGCTTTTTAGCCCACCCAGCCTAACCCCCGGCTTTGATAATATAATAAAAAATTATTAAAATAAATAAATGCTACAATAGCAAATTTATAACATTAAATATGTTTTGTCAACATAATTGATTATATTACTAATATTAGTATATATTAAAATTATTAAAATAAATAAATGTTACAATAATAAATTTATAACATTAAATATGGCTTATCAAATATTTGATAATATTACTAACATTAGTATGTATATGTGTGTGTGTGTATATATATATATATATATATATATATATATATATATATATATATATATATATATATATATATAATCAAAAACATGGATCTCAAACATTCAATGGTCCAGATCTGTCCATATGGACTCATATAACAGGATGGATTGTTATACCGTGGACCCTGGTCCGAAACCAGCCATGTTGTTACGAGTTTTTCCTTTTTTAATTAAAATATAACTATAATTTGAACAACAATAAAAACAGTGACGAAGAATCAAGAACAAAAAAACACACACAAATTCATCAGATCACAAAAACACACACGACAAAAGTTGAATATTTAAACAACATTGTGAAATTTGAAAAACATGGAACATAAGAGATAATACTTTGTCTTATATTCATCAGCACCAAGGCCCACCTCGCCTTTGCCTAAGTACAGGCACTTCAAGCCTAATGGCAATCCCCATTCCAGATTTTGCCAAGTCATTGTTGCTGCTTCAAAAGAAGTGGAAGGTGTAGATTCCTAGTGAAGAAGAAGAATTTATGAAGGTGATGATGAAAATGAGAATTAAAGAAAGATGCTCCACACGGAAGGTTTCAGGTAATTGAAGAAGATAACTATCTAAATAAATATTTCAGTGCGACTGTATCAAATTGTTAGGAACAAGTGCTTACTAGGCAGGCAGGTGATTTGACTCTTCACGGACCTTCGCCCAACAATTCAATAGCCACCAATTGTTGGATTTGATCACCTACCTAACAATTATCCCTCCCAACACTTGCAAGCCTTAACTGCATAATTTTTATCTGTAAATACTACATGTTAGGATCAAACGCGTTTCCGTCCTATAAACCGCTACATTTTCGAAAGGCAAGGTGCTGGAATTGGTCATTTACCAATTACTGAACTTTGCCCTTCACAGGCATTCGCCCAACAATCCCATAGCCACAATTGCTAGATTTGACCCTTCACTTGGCCAACAATTCCCTCTGAATACCTGTCAGCCTTAATTGCATAGCTTTTGCCCTTTGATACCACTCGTCAGGATCAAGCCCGTTTTCTTATAAATCATCATATTTTCTAATGGCTTGGAGTTGGACTTGTCCTTTCATGAGCCTCCGCCTAACAAACTCCATAACTACCAATTGCTGAATTTGTCTTGCCTTCACAAGCCTTGGCTAAACACAAATTAAACATTAAAACGTGGTGGTTGACAGTTCTCTTATCTGTTGCGTGCAGATTCTTGGACCGGGCATCTGTGATGACATCAAAGGAAGTTGAGAAGACAAAGCAGATCCCATGGCGGCTCTGCCCAATCCCCCAAGTGGAAAAGGTGAAGTGCATTTTGAGGTTGCTACCCATCTGGCTATGCACCATAATCTACTCCGTGGTTTTCACCCAAATGGCCTCCCTGTTCGTGGAGCAAGGCGACGCCATGGAAACAAAGGTGGCAAACTTCAGAATCCCAGCAGCAAGCATGTCGAGCTTCGACATCTACAGCGTGGCAGTGTGCATCTTCCTGTACAGAAGACTCTTAGATCCATTGGTGGGCAAAATAAAGAGGAGCAGCAAGGGCGAGCCCGAACCCAACAACGAGGCGAATGGCGGGATAACACGCCCCTTTGTCTACACCCCAGCTGTCATTTGTCTACACCCCCATGCACTATACGTACACGTGCATGCACGCACGACGCACAGCCCATGCACGCATGCGCCTGCTCGTCCTTGCACACCACCAACTCACCCATCGGGTCAGCACCACGACCCACCTTGCCTTGCCTTACACCCCATGGGCCTGGCCCATTCTCATATATCACCATCATGACTTTCTTTAATATTTTGCTCAATGATTCATTCTTTCCTTGACAATAAAAATAGACACCCCACTTAGGTCAGTACTTTCCCAATAAAATGGGTCGGGTCCCATGTCCCCATGATATATATATATATATATATATATATATATATATATATATATATATATATATATATATATATATATATATATATATATATATATATATATATATATATAAATATATATATATATATAATCAAGTTCAAAAAATTAGTACATTGTTTAAATGATTTGTTATTGATATATTATTGGTGGTAAAAATAGTCATTACGGGACTAAAATTATTATTCCACGCATAACTAAAGAGTTAAAGATGATCACGCATATAACTTAAAAATCAATTAAGTTTGTACCAAGTGTATACCTAAATGACAAAAATGCAATTTTTTTTGTCAAAATATAAATATTAAATTTGTATATAGTTTATACCTAAACTGAAATAGGAGTGGAGTGTCAAATCATTGTGAATGATGAATATATTATGAACCAAAATTCTTAAATTCCTAAACCCAAATTGTTAGAATTTCATGTGTCAAATCAAACGCAGCCAATTGACAGACAATATTGGATACTTGATAGCAACCCCAAATTAGGTCATGTTTGTGTGGAGTACATATGGACCAAAATATTACCAAAACAAAACAAAACAAAAGCAAAATTCACACCTTATTATATTATTTACCAGTATAATTTAAGGTCCACTTTTTTTTTTTTTTTTAATTATTAAACAATCTAACACCGCTGTACAAATTCTCCCATATGAATTCGGTGGTGACTGGCTTTTTTTACTTTTTTTTTAAAATAGTTTTTTTTTCTGTTTCTTATTTTCTTTTGTTTTTCCACAAATTTGAGAAGCGAAGTTAAACGAATCTCCACCGTCCATTTCCTAGAGTCTCTTCTCCCCAGCTTCTATATATACATACTCCACTCCTTGTACTCTCCAAACTATAGCTTCTCATTTCCCTTGTTTGGCTAGCTTGCTCAGCTCTTCCCTTCTCCCGTCCGCCATTAAAGCCCTCTTCTTAGCTTCCTTCTTCTTCCATCTCCATCGCCAGCTAGCTAGCTTGCACCAACAAAATCTCTCTGAATTCAAGCTTAGCTTCCATCTATCATCAATGGCTTGCTTAGAAGTCTCCAAGAAGGTTAGCACCCACTTTATTTTCTTATACTTATAGACACTGGGTGCTGGACTTGGCCTCTTCCCAACACTTTCCGGCCATCGACTGTTAGACTTGGCCTTTATCGGCCTCTGCTCAGCACTCGATAGCACTCTCCGGCTATCGAGTGCTAGACTTGGCCTTTATCCAGGCCTCTGCTGAGCACTAATAGTAATGAATCATCGAGGAGGATGCGAAGTTCTCCGTGCGACTCCAGTGCAATATAATCGAAAGTAAGGTTTTCATGTTTGTTTGTTTGAACTTTTGTTTTGTTTTGTTTTGCAGGCGTCGGGGATGAATGGTGATGATCGTGAAGGAGAGAGAACTAAGGATGGATCGGTGGACATGCATGGCCGGCCGGCTATCCGTGACCGGACCGGAAAATGGTTCGCCGGAATGATCATTCTTCGTAAGTACCCTTTCTATCTATTTATCTTCGCCGCGCCGGTGAAAAAGCTTAGCTTGTATGTAAAAACAGTATAATTTTACTGTGCTATCTGATATCAAACTCTGCTTATCTGATCTCTCTGTGTTTTCACTGTCGTCTCATCAACATATACGCCACTCTCTTTATCTAAGTTTATTTATTTATTTATTTATTACTTTCTACTGTGCTCTGATCTTCACAGCTGCCACTTTCGCTGCCCTTCCTAGCTTCACTGTTTCCATGCCCAAAACTGTCATTTCACCCCTACAACTGTCTCTCTCTCTCTCTATATCATCAGACGTTACAAAATCATAAATACAATTCCAAGCAACTACCAAATGATATGATCCATTTCATCATCAGGCGTTACAAACCTTTTAACATCCTTCTTCTCTTTTTTTTTTTTTAGTAATACTAATTCCGTTACAATATAGTATCCGTTCATATATATGTTTTCAATCTTTTGATGCACAAAAACTATGATTTTCCATTTAAAAGAATCACTTCGTGCCATTAGACTACAAAATTATTGGCAACATTTTAACCTCTCAAACTTTATATACATATACTTTAAACATAGTAAAATTATATATGCATACATATATGTATTTTAATTTTATTGTATAACGAGAGAAACCCACAACCTTTTTGAAAATAAGTAAAACTCGTCTTATGATTTTAACTGACAAAAAATCCTTAGGGAGTAAAGCTGATCAACTCAAATTAAGAGGTTAAGAATTTGAACTCGTGAACATATATGTTTTTATGTGTAGTATGTGTCAAAATATGGAGAGGGGGTGGGGTGGGGTGGGGGTAGGGGTAGGGGAATGGATTGGGACAGTTTACTAGGTTTGAACACCTCATTCAGTAGAGGACAAGTAGATGAAGGAGAAGGGGCGAGGAAGGCATGCAGGATTAGGGAACACATGCCTGACACGTAATCTGTCAACTCTTTTGCCATTTATGAGTTTGCTTGCCACGTCATTCTTTCTCCTCTCTATCCTTTCCGCACCGTATCTTGCACTCACTCGTATGTAATAATAAATAATAAATAATAATAATAATATAATTTCTCTTTTTAAAATTATTATTATATATCCTCAAAATAAATATTAAAATAATATTATTTTTTTTATCGTTTCATTCAAAATAGCTTATACTGCTTTTTATTTAATATTACAAATAATTATTTATTCACAAATGGACAAGTTTCTTTTTAGTCTGATTATCTTTCCAACTGTATTCATTCAAATGTCAACTAGACATCCCCTTTTCTCGATAAATTTCCCTGATTTTATCATAACTTATCTTATAAAGAATGTTTAATAATAGTAATATTCACACCCATATTATAATAACGCGTAAAGTGACGTTCGTCGTTCGACCTTGAGACTTTAACTTAGACAAGAAATTCATTCCAAATGCTATCTATCCTTCTGGCCTGTTTATTTATAGTATACTCTTTTTTGGTCATCAAATTTGTTGCCGTGAAGAAATGGTAGATGAAGAGTAGAAAAGGTAATAGTGATGGGGTGAATTGAAGTTACTTTTTCTTATGTCAAAGATGAAAGAAAATATATGGAGGGCCAGCAAGCATAATAGGTCACAAAAGTGAGTGGTTAATGACAAGAATTTCACTTCAACTAAGAAAATAAAAATTACTTAGAAAAGGAAAGAAATATTAAATGTATTTCAATTTTCAAAAGTGGGAAAAGGGTTAAAGAAGTTTCTACGTGTTGTAATTAAATGTATATTTATCCCCTTGTATGGAAAAACCAATATCGCCAGCACTTTGCCCCTTAATTGGACCGGCCCGGTGCGAGCGGGGATTAGTCTGAGTATGGTACGGGCTTAAAGGTGCCTCCTGTTAGAAGGGCCTGCTCAGGACACCTCGTGGACATTCCAAAAAAAAAATGTATGTTTATGACAACTTCCAATCTTTTGTGCCATTTGTGTGCTACTTTATGTGCAATTTCAGAAATGTATTTCTCATTAGCCAAAAGCTCTATCATATCATGGAATCATTATTCCATGGACCATGGTCCACATTAATGTACATTCAGTACATAAATAATGTACTTTTAGTATATAAGAAATGTATATTGCATCCATGGTTCACACAATAATTTGCCTCTATATATTCATGTTGCATATACATCAAACATTTAATTAGGACGGCCAACATTTATGTTAGGAGAAAATTGTGACTTTGTGAGTAAGTAGAGTATCTATCTATTAATAATAATAAATACTTACTATACACATAGCATTAATTGTTTAGTTGTTTAATTAAATGTTTAAATTTTTGTCAAATACGTAACTTGATGATTGGAATATCTTACTTTTCAAAATTAATAAATGCTCTCTACTAAATAAATGTAAAATTAAGAGACTAATTGTGATGTTTTTTAAAAATAAATAAATAAATAAATTGCAGTGAATCAAGGTCTAGCTACTCTGGCATTCTTTGGTGTTGGGGTAAACTTGGTTCTCTTCCTGACTAGAGTGATGGGAGAGAAAAATGCTGATGCAGCCAACAGTGTGAGCAAATGGACTGGCACTGTTTACATATTCTCCCTGCTTGGTGCATTTCTCAGTGATTCATACTGGGGAAGATACAAAACCTGTGCCATTTTCCAAGTCATCTATGTCATTGTAAGTTTCCCTTCCCCTTCCTTATCACCATCATCTTAATTGTATTCAATAAGCAATCTCTATCTTTTTTGCAACAAAATTCTTGATAAGATGGATGCCTAACTTGTTCAGAGTAACAAGAACCAGAAACAAT
Organism: Ipomoea trifida; assembly: GCA_003576665.1. Taxonomy (NCBI): domain Eukaryota; kingdom Viridiplantae; phylum Streptophyta; class Magnoliopsida; order Solanales; family Convolvulaceae; genus Ipomoea; species Ipomoea trifida. The sequence continues at coordinate 6,647,661 of CP025656.1, forward strand.
AACAATGATAGAAAGTAAAAAGGCAAGATTTATGTGATTCGAGTCTCAGCAAGAGCAGTTGCGACTGGCTGGTGCTGAGAAGGGGAATTGGTGGGCAGAGACCGGCAAAGGCCAAGTCCACTATGTGGCTAAGGAAATTGTTGGGTAGAGTCCAGTAAATGGCCAAGTCCAGCACCCTGGCTCTCGAATATGTGTGACCGTATAAGGAAATAAAGTTGCTCTTTCAATTCATGACTAACTATAGCTTTTGGCATAGTAGTAAATGCTTGATCTTAACAAGTAGTATCAAAGCCAGTTAAGACTGGCTGGTGCTGGATGGGGATTGTTAGGTGAATACCTGTAAGAGCCAAATTCAACACCGTGTAGCTAGGGGATTGTTACGCCATCGCTACTACCTATAACATTTTACGTAGTGATGATAAGCGTTTTATCCTAACACAACTTTAATTACTTACTATGAAATGCCACCACTGCAGGGATTGATGTTATTATCTGTGACATCTCAATTCTACTTGCTGAAACCAAAAGGCTGTGGGGATAAAGAAACCCAGTGTGGCTCCCATTCAAGCTGGGTAATTGGTATGTTCTATGTCTCAATCTACTTGGTGGCTCTGGGAAATGGAGGATACCAGCCAAACATTGCTACATTCGGGGCGGATCAATTCGACGATGAGAATTCGAGAGAGAAACACTCGAAAGTGGCGTTTTTCAGCTACTTCTACCTAGCCCTCAACCTTGGTTCACTCTTCTCCAACACCATACTAGACTACTTTGAGGATGAAGGGTTATGGGCTCTGGGATTTTGGGCTTCTACTGCTTCAGCTTTTGCTGCACTGGTGATGTTTCTAGCAGGGACAACAAGGTACAGGCATTTCAAGCCTAATGGCAATCCCCTTTCTAGATTCTGCCAAGTCATTGTTGCCGCTTCAAAGAAGTGGAAGGTGCAGATTCCTAGTGAAGAAGAAGAATTGTATGAAGGTGATGATGAAAATGAGAATTCAAGAAAGATGCTCCACACGGAAGGTTTCAGGTAATTGAAGAAAATACTTTAAATAAATCTTTCAAGACTGTTCTATAAAATTATTAGGAACAAGCACTTACCATGCAGGATGATTGACTCTTCACAGACCTTTGCCCAATAATCCGATAGCCATTAATGGCCGGATTTGGTCACCTGCCCAACAATTTTCCCTCCCAGTACTTGTCAGTCTTAACTGCGTAATTTTTGTCCTTGAATACTACCTCTTAGGATCAAACGTGTTTTCCTATAAACCGACACATTTTCTAAATACAGAGTGCTTGACTAAGTTATTTACTGGACTCCGTCCAACAATCCATTAACCACAAATTACTTAACTTGGCCTTTCATGAGCCTCTCCCAACAATTTCATAGCCACCAATTGCTAGATTTGGTCATTTCTCCTCCCAATACTTGTCAGCCTTAATTGCATAGTTTTTGCCCTTGATACCGCTTGTTACAATCAAATGCATTTCTTATAAATCATCAACATTTTATATTCTAATAGCATGATGCTGAACTTGTCCCTTCATGAACCTCCGCCCAACAATCTCCATAGCTACCAATTGCTGAGCTTGCCCTTCAATTCAGAAATTAAACATTAAAATATAGTGACTGACTGTTGTCTGATTTGTTGCAGATTCTTGGACCGGGCATCTGTGATAACATCAAAGGAAGTTGAGAAGAAGAAGCAGAGTCCATGGCGCCTCTGCCCAATCTCCCAAGTGGAAGAAGTGAAGTGCATTCTGAGGTTGCTACCCATCTGGCTATGCACCATAATCTACTCTGTGGTTTTCACCCAAATGGCCTCCCTGTTCGTGGAGCAAGGCGACGCCATGGAAACAAAGGTGGCAAACTTCAGAATCCCAGCAGCAAGCATGTCGAGCTTCGACATCTGCAGCGTGGCAGTGTGCATCTTCCTGTACAGAAGACTCCTGGATCCACTAGTGGGCAGAATAAAGAGGAGCAGCAAAGGCGAACCTGAAGCCAACAACGAGACGAATGGCGGGATAACGCAGCTGGAGAGGATGGGCGTGGGGCTAATCATCGCCGTCATGGCAATGCTGGCAGCCGGGATGGTCGAATGCTACAGACTCAAATACGCCATTAAAGAATGCAGCAACTGCGAAGGGTCCAGCTCCTTGAGCATTCTGTGGCAAATCCCACAGTACGCACTGATAGGAGCTTCGGAAGTGTTCATGTACGTGGGGCAGCTCGAGTTCTTCAACGGGCAAGCCCCCGACGGGCTCAAAAGCTTCGGCAGCGCCCTCTGCATGACCTCCATATCTCTAGGGAACTACGTTAGCAGCTTACTAGTGAGCATTGTGATGAAATTCTCTGCAAAAGACAGGATGCCCGGGTGGATTCCTGGGAACCTTAACAGGGGACATCTCGACAGATTCTACTTTCTCTTAGCGGGTCTCACTTTGATGGATTTGGTGGCCTATATTATGTGTGCTAAGTGGTACAAGAGTGCCAGGCTAGGAGACAAGTTTGAAGAGGATGATGAGGAGAAAGGTAGTGAGGTAGCTTGAGCTTTTGCGTTGCCATGCCCAAACAAATTTTAGCTAGCTAGCTAGGCTTCTTATATTGTGCCCGATCGAACCCCTATGAATAAGAGGAGACATTTTATTGGTGTCTCTGAATCTTTTGTACAGAACGAACTCCATCTCTTGCTTCCTTTCTCACTGCCATCTGTATGTTATACTGAGATTCCATCATCTGTCCAAGAAATGAATTCGTAGATTTGTTTCATGGATCTTTTGTTTCACCTTTAATTTTCACATCAATGTCTGTGAATCCAAATGAAAACATGTATGAAAAAAAATACAAAAAAGACTCACGCTGATGGAAAGTGCCCATTGGCAATTTACACAGTACACAGCTGTATGAATCAAGGTTCAAAACAACTTAGTTTTTATGTTTAAAAAAATCCTTACTTCGAGCATATTAAAATAATGAACATCATATAATAAGATAATGTATTTTATGAGTTAGAATAATGTACTTTACTTTATATGTTAGAATAATGTACTTTAATTTATTTGTGTTAGAATAATGTACTTTAATTTATTTGTGTTAGAATAATGAAAATTTTGAGGTAAAGTAATGTATTTTATGAATTAGACTATTGTACTTTAATTTATTTGTCTTAAAATAATGAAATTTCTAAGGTAAGATAATATATTTTATGAGTTAGAATAATGTATTTTATGTGTTAGAATAATGTATTTTATGTGTTTTTGGACAATGGTCCACACAGCTGTGTGGATCACGGTCCACACAATAATGGTGTGCATTAGTCCCTTGTATACCCACACTAAAAATAGGGATTGACTAGTGGACTGATTACGCAACCAGTAAATCAGCAATTTACCTTTACAGTGGTTCTAAAGGTGAGATCCAGGGCTTAGGATACTGCTATCACTCAAGTATAAAAATAAATAAATAAATAAAAATAGATTAGTACTTGTAAAAGTAGGAAGAATTTTAAAATACACCGTGCGTTTACTGTGCAAAAAAAAAAAAAAAAAAACTAAATTACACCTTTCGTATATCGTGCTGAGATAAATTATATACAAGATAAAAATAAAAGAAAATTAGACAATTAGTAAAAACTATGAAAAAAATTTATATAATACTTAATATAAGCGTTTGTCCTGTTCCACCTGATATGTCAAAGCAAAGCAGAGCCAGAAAGAAGAACAAAATTTTTGTCAGCAAATCTTGAAATAAGTAATAGAATTCGCAACTAAACTAACATGGTAAATATATAAGTATTTTAATTTTTCCCATTTCATCAAACATGTTGAGCTAAAATATAAGATAATATATTTTGCCTAATTTACCTAAAGTAGTAAAACCATTGACTAAAAATTACGTAGTAGTATTTTTTTTTTCTATCCCACTCAATCAAGGCACATTATTGTGTGGACCATGATCCATACAGTGTTGAGTGGATAATAACAAAAAGTACATTTTTAATATATTAAAAGTACATTATTCGTGTACTGAATATACATTATACAAAATAATGTATTTTCAATACTCAAATAATATACTTTTTTTGAATACTATGTACATTTTTAATATACTAAAAGTATATTATTTGTGTCCTGAATGTACATTATCAATTTGATAGTATGATTTGCATAGGTGTGTGGACCATGATTGCTCAATCATTGCTAAATGTTACTTAATTTGTTTTTGAAAGACACGTGCATTGATCTTGTGCACATTGTTGTTTCAACTTTTTGTCTCACTTCGTTTACAATGATCATAAGATAAAAACAAGAGATAGAGAGTCTCTCCGCTCCCATTTAATATCACCAGGGTGTGTGTCTATATATATATATATATATATATATATATGGGTAATACTTGTGTGAGACCGTTTCACGGGTATTAATCCATGAGACGGGTCGGATGTTCGATTAATGAGTCAGATCTTTGATTAATGAGTCGGATCTTTGATTTCATTAATTAAAGATCCGACCTGTGTCACGAATTGAGACGAGACAGTCTCACACAAGTTTTTGTCTATATATATATATATATATATATATATATATATATATATATATATATATATATATATATATATTGGTAATAAAGCATTTTTGTCTTTCTCCTACCAATTTTTGGTGGAGGAGGGTTTGTCCCCTTCGATATGCATTTTGATGAATTTATCTTCAATTTATGGTGGTGGAGGAGTTCTTTGTTCTTTCCTTTTCCATCTTTTTTTCTGTCTCCAATCCCCATTCTATTATTCTGTCTTTTGTTTTCTCTTCTTTTTGTTGTTTCATTTCTTTCATTTGGTTTCTCCTTTGTTCTAGTTTATTCTGGATTTCTCTTCTTTTGTTGTTTCTTCCTTGAATCTCCTTAGAAACTATTTCACGGATCTTTATCGGTAAGACAAGTCGAGTCATAATAGAAATATAATAATGTTAAAAATTGAATGTGATACTAGTCATTAATAAATTATTTGTTACTTATAAGGAAAAATATAATATTTTTAAATCAAAATGTAATATTTAGTGTTGAATAGTTACTTATGAGAAAAATGTAATACTAATAATGGATGAATTGTTTAATTGTTACATACTTATGAGAGAAATTATAGTACTTATGACGAAAAATGTGATACTATATTTTTAAATCAAAATACAATATTGAATAGAAGAATTAATTATGATGAAAATTATAATACTTATATAGGTCAAAAACTGGTCTCACGAATCATAAGAGAATTTGCCTTCATCTCTAGGGGTAAGCAAAAACCGCACAACCCAGCATAATTTTAGACTACAAAAAAATAAAAGTAATGACACTAGCTAGCTTAACATTGATTATAGTCACTACTGCAAAAATCGGTCTAGACGGCCACATAGACGCTAGGCGCCCTTAGACCTAGGCAAATTACCCCCTAAGCGGCCAACTCGACTGAGTTGGCGGCAAACTAGGCCGAGTTAATCGAGTTAACTCGGTTGAGTCGACCTTGCTAATTTTTTAAAATTATATATATATATATATATATATATATATATATATATATATATATATATATATATTTATTTATTTATTTATTTATTTAGGATTGCATTCAAATGAGAACGGTGCACCTAAGGTTATAACTAGGTGTATTTAGGTGCATGAATGTTAACAAGGTTAACAGGGGTGTCCATTCGGTTAATAACTGAACCAAATTAATCCGAATTAATCGAATTTTTAAATGCTTTAATCATTAATTGAATCTAAATTCTTATTTTTTAATTAATTGAACCGAATTTTTTTTTTCGATTAATCGATCAATTAACTAATTGACCGAAATATTTTAGTCCAATTTTATAAATAAAATTTATAAATTTATAATTTCAAACCACAAAATATAATAGTCATTACATCAATACATAAATGAAAAATTTTGAAAAAATTAATATAATAGTATTATTTATGCATTATAAAAAAATTAAAACATATATATACTCATCATGTAATTCAGCTAATCGATCAGTTAATTCGGTTAATTGACACTTTTGAACCGAATTAACCGTTAATCGAAACTATAAAAAATGGTTAACCTAATTTTGTCGGAAATCTATTTTTAATCAATTATACACACTGTACCCCTAATTATTCTTGATTTATTTGGCAACAGAGATAGAGTTTGAATGCAAAGTATTCCAATCTCTGATTGGCAAGTTGAGGGCAGGACAGGATGTTGTGGAAGTGGGAAGAGAAGGATTGTTATAGTGTCAAAAGCAGCTACTTGAAGATTATGGGGAAAATGCAAAATGGGGAATTATCCCAAATGGACTTCTATGTAGAAGCTTAAAAACTTGTTTTGGCACACTTGCATTCGATGTTTACCAACCAGAGACTAGCTCATATGCAAAAAATTGGACTGCCCTAGTAATTGTTTGCTATGCACTGCAGTCTGCAGGTGAAGATCAGAATCATGTTGGCCACTTGTGAAGTCACCAAAAGGATGTGGATTGTGGAGGGACTCAGGGCTGAACATTGACTATGCCAATGATTCAACCTTTGTTAGTTGATGGGTCTCAGACATTTTAAGCAGGCTTGATGAGGAGGAGGAGGTGTACTTCACCTTTAATTTGTTTCAACCCATTAAGTTGGAGTATTTGGAATGCAAGAAATTCTATATTGTACGTCGAACAACATGACTTTCTCACGTCACGTCACGTCACCAAATCAGTGAAGGTGCAAAATGGGGGCTGACAACAAGTAGGAACCAAAACCAAAGTCTGCATCGAACAATTTGGAAGAAATCATTGCCAAGTTTTCTTAAACTCAATCTCGATGCTGGCGTGGATCAAAGTAGGATGAAAATCAACATTGGTTGGTTGTGTTCTGCGAGATGAGGAAGGTGGTTTCGTTGCAAATTGCAATCAAGGATCAAAGTAAGATGAAAATCGACATTGGTTGTGTTATTTGAGATGAGGAATGTGGTTTCGTTGCAATCAATATCCATTCCGCTTCTTATGATTCTATGACTTTTCTCCAGTCATCTTTTCGAGAATTGGATTGTCCATGCCTTAGCTAAGTGTTTTGGAGTTGGACTGTATGTTATGAGTAATGAAAAATTCATTTTGCTTTCAAAATAAAAATGGTATGAGTTGAAAAGAAGAAAATCTCTACGTCTGTGTTGACTTGTCCTATACCTATAGATGATGGAATATTTATAGTGCAGTGGTCCACCAATTATCCAGGACCAGGAGGTCTAGTCGGCTCGGCACTGTCCACCTCACAACTTCCAACTCTTCTGCACACGGGCACTACGCGTACCTGACAGCTAATCCGGTCCAACGGAGATAAGCAGAGTAGTATGGGCAATATCAGGAGACAGGAAACAGGAGGGGGCTCATCTCATCAGATGACCTACTGAGATTTGACAAGGATTGAACAGCCTGCAGGTGCGACCATCATCTGGACTTCTGTTCTGGGACCTCCCTCACTAATCACTATTTGGTCAGTTCCTTCACCAACGTCTGGTGCTCCCATACAGTAATGTTTACCATTACCAGCCAAATATAAGGAAAGTAATTCAAATAAAAAATAAATAAATAAAAGTAATTTCTTCAAATAATTTCACACCAAAAAATCCTTCCCACTCTGAAAATTCATCCATATTCATAAACTGGGAACTAGGAGAAAAAACAAACTTAAGTCCGAAATTTCCCTGTTTCATTTTTAATTTAAAAAAAAAAACAAATTTATCAACTTTGAACTTTGCGAACTTGTATATGGTGAGTTGATTCTCTACGCCAGATTGGTTGGGCTCCACTCTGAACAAGGGTGACAAACTGTCCTTCATTCACAAGGCCCTTACTCTATAAAACACAGAATACAAAGGTTATGCCAATAATAACACTAAAAGAAAGAGTTGGGGACTATAATGGAGGAGCACTAACCAATAAAAGCTTCAAAGCTCGAGAGAAGGTCTCCTCTGCATCGTTTGAAAACTCCATATATATAGGCATGACACCCTGATAGAGAGCAAGGCGCTGCTTCAACCTTTCGCTGTTGCAAAACCAACTTCTTTTAACAACACATTGGATTTGTCCACAAATACAATCCCCAATCCCCACGGTGTTACTGTTTTCTTGCAAAAGAGAAAGAGGAGGTACAGGTACTTACTTGTTTGTGAAAGCAAAAATTGTTGAGTATGGCCGATAATGGCTTAAAATTACAGCCATAGAACCAGTTCTTGTAAAGACTATAATAGGCGTATCAAGTGTATTAGCCATTGTGCTCGAGTGGAAAGCAAACATCTCACCCATATGGCTCTGCAAAATGCCACCAAAATAATGAAAACAACTCACATTGCTACATGTACTACAGGTTGATTAGTTCTAATATCTGAAAACTGCATACATTCATTACATAATACAGCTATTTAAGGACCAAAAAAAAAAATTATATATATATATTGCATGGAATATATGGAACAATGCTCATGGCGTGAGAATGTCAGCCCTACTTGTTGCCTGTATCAGGGATTTGTTCTGTTTGTTTTAATTTTGTTGAATTACCAATAATAATAATCATACGAAAAAAAAAAAATTGTATGGAATACAACAAACAATGCACACACCTTGCGGAAAGCAGATTGCTCTGGAGAAGCTCTTGTTGGTAGAGTTGATTCGGTCCTCAATGCTACAGTATGCATTACATTCACAGCCTTCAGCGGATACCTATTATTCACATTTCACAGGAGACATATTAGATAAGAAATCTTTTACTTATACAAGTAAATCACATGCCATTCAACATCATTCTAACATGCCAGTATGGCAGTATCTGTAATGAATTATGAATAAGAGTCTTTTGGAACAAGGAAATAAAATCATATTCTAAACAGCAAAGAGATGACATAATATTCATTTTTGTAATTAGAAGAAAAGTTTCTAATTTTTGCTGCCCAGACCCCAAGACACCATTTCCTTTTATTTTTAAACTCAAAGTTGTGGCTGACATGTTTTACCAAATTTACACGTGACTGGAAGAATTAGTTTCAAATTTGAAAAACACCAATTCAGATGTAAAATATTGAAAATCAAATTAGTTTTATTTTCTTTTGCACTTGATACATAAATGATTGATACAGAAGTGAAACACATCAATTGGCAGACATATCCTTATGAAAAACAATCATAATGTAATGTATACAAAAACACAAAAAAGCAAGATTATCTCTGACAATGTGACATTAAGACAGAAGGTTTTGCCTCAGTTTAGCTGAAGTGTGCAGATTTTTAGAAGTACATATTTCAGGCCACAAATAGAGGAAAAGAGAATTCAAGTGGCAGAACTGATCAGATTGGGGAAGAAAACAATGCAGTTAATGTGTATCACAATTATGTGTCAAAAAGAGAGTTCAATACTTACTTTCCATGGGCAGTCTCTCCAGAAAGCATTATTGCATCGGCACCTTCACGCACCGCAATTGCAATGTCAGAAACTTCAGCTCTAGTAGGAGTTGGGTGATCAATCATGCTTTCAAGCATATTTGTTGCTACTATAACTGGCTTTTGCATGCGGCGACACCTTTTAATGATGTCTTCCTGTTACGTAAATACATCTTAGGTAGGTCCATAGTTTTGGATGCCAAAAAAGAATCTAACACTGGTTGCATTAAATGGGTAGACCAAAAATTCTGTTGGTATCAATGTCATTGAGTGATTAGGCAGTGGCATAGCAAGAAACTTTCAGGATAAATCATCACATTTAATCTTCGCATACAGTAACTGACTATTGCCTTATTGGTTACACAAAAGAGAAACATATGCATAATATTAAAACAATATGTTTAAGACCTAAAATTTTTTTGGTAATGAATAAAATTGTATGTACAATTCCAGGATAAAATAAAACACAGGAAGACAGGAAGCAACACAAGTTACAAAAAGAAAGTGGAAAAAATATACATTAGATAATTTTGCTCAATTAGAACATATACAGCAAGCTCAAAAAAACAAGGACAAACATACATGCATCTTGGAAAATGCTTATTTTAACCCCAAAAACAGAGGTGGCATAGCCTTGGCTTTCATTCAAAAAATCATAATTAAGACAAATGTATTGATTTTATTCCATCAAAACTGAAAGCAAAGGGGGAAGGGGATCACCAAATTAAGCCTAAAGTACCTGCAGCAAAGGGACATCCTCTATTGGGAGCTCAGCACCAAGGTCACCACGGGCAACCATTGCCTATGGTCAATAGCAAATTTTCAGAACTTGATAAATAGAACAAAAACATAAATTCAAGATTCAAACATACAGTGTTATTAGTAACTACAAATAAAAATGACCTAGCAAAATGGAAAATAGTGTTTTCATAAGCATAATATCAACGATGAAATTAAGAATTCATTGTTAACATCGCTAACACTATACCATGACCAGAAAAACAGGAGAAACAAAAAGAATGCAAAGACCATAATTACACCATAGTTACAGGCAAATAATTTTTGTTTTAGTGCAAGATAGTTCTACTAAAGCAATCTGACCCCAACACTCTCCTATGAATAACTTCAGACAGCAGGAAATTATTCAGCACACTTTCCTTCAAAATGAAAACATACTCAGAGTCTGTTATTTGTTTTCCGATAAGCAATCAAAGTTTGCTAAATATAGCTCAGCACATTTTCCTTTAAGGGTGCGTTTGGAAACCAGGAAAATGACTTCTGGAAAATGAGTCATTTTCCAGAAAACATTTTCATTTATAGTGTTTGGTTGCATTCCAGAAAACTGTCTTCGTGTGTTTGGTTCATTTTTCAGAAAATGAGCAGAATTGTATAATTAAACATTTTAATTGTTTTGTTTAGAATATAAAGACACTTATAATAATAATATAAATGGTGGTTGCGGTGGTGGTGGTGGCGGCAGCAGTGGTGCTGTGGTGGTGGCAGTGGCAATGGTAGTGGTTGTGGTGGTGGTGTAGTGACGGTGGTTGCGGTGGTGGTGTGGAAATTGGAAAATGACTTCCCCCAAAAAAGAAGGGAAGTCATTTTCCAAGAAAATGAGGGTATTTTCCTTTGACTAAAGGCTCATTTTCCTTTGACTTACATTTTTCACTCTTTACCAAACACTGGAAACCCTGAATTTTCCGGGTTTCCAAACACACCCTAAATGAAAACATAGTCAAAGTCCATTTTTTGTTTTTGGCAAGTAGTCAAATTTGCTGACTATAGTTCAGCACATATTCCTTTATAATGAAAACTTAGTCAATGTTTGTTTTTTGATATGTAATCAAAGTTTACTAAATATAGTTCAAATAATGCATCCAAGCAGAACACACAAAAAATCGCAAGTCTAATGGTTTTGAAACTCTTCAGGGTCTGTTTATTAACTGGAAAACTCACCAATTTTATGAAAAAAAAATGGAAAACAAAAGCTGGAAGATGTTTTTAAAAAAAAAAGAATTTGCTTCCAAATGAACTATTCTCTAAATTGAGAAATGGAAAAATACTACTTTCCACCTTAGAAAGGAATTTCATAAAAAGATCTTACATGCATTAGTCTTCATTTATTACCTCCATTACAACCACCTACTACCTCTGAAAATTTCAAATACTTTTATATTTTGTAAATTAGAAAGTAGACGAATTTGAACATGTTTTCTAATTTTCCAGTGAAAAATGAAAACTTCAAAATTTTAGAAAGTTAGGGTCGGAAAATGGAAAAAAAAAAATTTTACTAAATAGGCACTAAAAAGGCAAGTAAATGACTGTATCATTAAACACACACTGATTGAGTGACAGTTCAAAAATTGAAGTTCAAATGTAGGAATTGTACAAAACTATGGCTTTTCCAGTAGTGGAGGCAAGAGAAGCTTTGATATCCAAGAAGCTAGTAGATGAAGATCTTGTGAATGGAACTTTTGCACATAACAAGATTAAGCAAGGACATTACTATGGACACCTTGGCAAGCAAAGGACTATTTAGTAGCAACATGTAACAATCTATATATGTCTATATGTATACACGCAGTATTAACAATAGAATTTAAAAAGTTAAAAGCTGACCCCATCTGAAGCAGAAAGGATACTGTGCAGATTTGGTATAGAGTCAGCACTTTCAATTTTTACAATCACATGAATATCAGCATTGCAGCCTGCAGCAATGATCCATAGAAGTCAATTGGGTAGAATACCAGAAGGAAATAGTTGACTACAAAACATCCCAAAAAAAATAAAATAAAAGATTAACAGATAGATGTTTTACTTTTTAGATAATCTTTTAACTCATGGACCACATCAGCATCCTTCACGAAAGAAACAGCATAAAAATCAACTTGATTCTCCACCCCAAACTTGATATCTTCCCAGTCTTTTTCTGTTAAATGATCATAAAACTCAGAAGTTGAAAGAGAGATGACACTTCCTATTGGCAATGTTGTGTAAACCATAAACGCAGCAAACCTGTTATTGAAGGCAAAGTCGCACTTTTCCCACGTACATTTAAATGTCGTCTCGACTTTAGCTCTCCACCATCAATGACTTCACATCCAACCAAGTCCTCTGTCTTTGATTTCACAGCTAATGACATCATTCCACCTAGTAAAGGAAATGGCAAGTTATGCACTCTTTTAAAGAGAAAATCAAAGTTAATTGCCTGAGTTCATTTTAAATCAAAGATTTGCACAGCACAGTAACTTGCTTCATTGGCAATAACCAAACAAAATAATCCTCTAAAGATCAGGAGATCTGCCAATACAGAGCAAGGCTCCAGTACGGAGGTACCTCAGCTCTTCCCAGGGTAAGAAAAACTCAGGTTGCAATTACCCACTTCACTTCCAATACTTGCAATTAAAAAGAGATACAGGAATCAAGGGATATACACATAAAATTAAAATGGCTGACTCCAGAACAGAAAAACATGGAAAAAAGATGAAAAAAAAAATACAGAGATTCCTTTTCTACAAGAACTTAACATGCTCAAAAAAATACCATATGAAAAGGACAACGAAAAGACCCAAGTAAGGTCAGACACTCAGACTCCTAAAATAGAATATGATATTATTTAGTTGAAACCATGCAACAACTTTCAAAAATCATATAACAATCAGCATGCATCATTTAAAATACTTATTGAAATATTTGATCTAAAGATGTTTTAGGATAGTCTACAAACACTAACAACAACAACAACAACAACAATATTCACAGGATGGAAAATAAAAGTAGAGTATGAAGTTACTTACCATCAACTAGAAGTATATCACCAACATCCACATCATTTATGAAATCATCATAATTCACACTAACTGTGTTATCTGTGCTCACACCTCTCTTTATGGTGAAATTGAACTCTTGACCCTCCTTAAGAAGAATTGGTTTTGCCACATCTCCGCTCCTGACTTCAGGTCCCTGAGTAGTACATTAAAAAAGGATCAAAACAATGATACCAGTAGGAGCAAGTCATACTAAACTCAGGAACTGCCCAACTCCTGACTATATAGAAGCAATAAACAAGACAAAATTTGGCATTTCACAAACACAAAAAAGCATAACTAATATTCAATGCACCAGTAGATTTAGCTCCAGTAATGCTTACAATGCCAGAAGAAAATATGGTGTTGCTTACAAGGATGAAGCCAATGTGTTGGCAGTAAGGTCATTTGACCCCTTTGGAATTTTCTCCTACAGTGTAATATATAATATATTTATTATTTTAAGCTAACCAGAGTTAGAATTATTAAAATAAACACATCAAAAATAATTTTATATATATATATATATATATATATATATATATATATATATATATATATATATATATATATCAAACTGCCAAAATGTCAAATTGCACTAAAAAAAAAAGTGTCATGGATGCATGATTGCATTGTATCTTTATTGAGAGAGAATTCTTTGATACCATAAGCAGTAAAGCATTGCAATGATTTCAAAGTATTTAAAAAAGGATGAAATGCCATCAATATTTTTTAAGACTAGAGAAATAAAGTGCAATTTACTTTTTATAATAAAGTGCAATGTATATATGAATGCATCAACGTGTGTACTTATTCAATGGCCGAGACTCGAGAGTAGACCATAAGGGTGTTTTTGCTTATGTACCCAATAATCTCATATTACCACATAACCTAGTAAACTCATATTATCTAATAGAATGTTATTGGTTCCTGGGGATGTGAGACTCTCAAAGGTAATGAGAAATTATCAGGAATGGTTCTGTACTTCTGTAGTTCATTTTAGCTGGTGGTTGATTGGGTAGTGCAATTCAATCCCACTAACAGATTCACATTAAGGTGTTTCTTTGATAAAAGTGCAGAACGCTTAAAGAACAATATCACAATGATAGAACGAAATTGTTTTCAACAGCAGAAAAACAAGAGCAAAGCACATCAATCAATGTTTAAAAACTTGAGTCACAGGCACATTATAAACATAGAGTTAATCTAGTTTAAATCCCAGCAGCCAGCCCCCACCACAACTTTACATGAGGGCTAGACAGTTAAGAAACTTTGAACAGTTAGAGTTCTGAAAAGCCAATTACACACCTTTGTGTCCAGCATTATAGCAATAGCCTTGTCATCAAATTTAGCATTATATTCTTTAACCAGGTCAATGGTTCTCTGATGTGATGCATGGTCTCCATGGGACATATTTAGACGTGCAACATTCATTCCAGCATCTGCCAGTTTCCATATCATCTCACGTGAACTTGTTGAGGGACCAATAGTGCAAACTATCTTTGTTTTCCTTTGATGATTCAGATGCACTTCTCCTGACCTTAAAACTTGATCACTAGACTGAAACAAATAGAAGAACAACTCAACTTACTTTTGGGAGAGCAAACATATACAAAATATATATGAAAAGGAGCAACTTTTGAAATGAACAAACATAAATACACAGTGGTAAGAAAGCTTTCATTGGTTAGAATTTTGCAATTCAATGCACCCATTTAATAGCATACCAGTTGCCTAATAGAAACTGTAATTAAGTGACAAAAATCTGTCAAAAAGGTATGAAAACTCCAACTGCTGAGGATTACGTGAATTAAAACATAATAGAAGAAATCATCCTACAACACGGCTCAAGACTCCGAATTGATTCGTTTCATAAAACTAGAAAATGATAACACAAAATGAAAAGCACAAAAATAATGCTTCTGAAATTTTAAAATTAGGTAGCGGAGAATCCAATGGTGTATAATACCATTAGAACCTAATCAAATTTTTTTTAAAACAATAAATGAATCATTGTACTGCAGAACATAAAGGGCGTAATGCTAAAATGAAAGAAAAAGAAACAAGGCGGCTTACAGAGGACGCAGAACCGTCGAGGATGGAGATGTTAACATTAGCATTGGAATTTACGCCATCAATTTGCACGGCCTGAATTTGGTTCCGAATCGGAGCTCGTTTCCTGACGACGGAATCAGAGAAGAAGAGCGAATGAGAATCGGCGAAGCTTTTAGTCGACGAGAGGCGATCGTAGGAACGAGTAGAGTCGGACTTCAAGGTGTATAATCCGGTGGGAAGGTTGATAGTCGACATTGCAAACACAGAAGAAAAGGAGGAGACAAGAAACAGAGTAAGCCTCTAGTAGTTGTAGCAGTGCAGATATATTGCTGTAAGAGAGAGAGAGCGCGAGAGAGTAGTTATTATGGAGGTGATAGTGTAGTCTGTGTAGTTAAAAACGAGGAATGAAGGGAGAAGAAGAAGAAGTGGCGGTTAGGGAATCGCAATGGAGGCACAACAGAAATGCAGAGAAGACGAGTCTGCCCTACTAAGTAGTAAAACTAACACTCACCACCTCCTATGCCACGCGCGTCGCCTTCTACTTTGTCTCCATTTCCTTTTTTTTTTTTTTTTTTATGCGAGACAAAAATAGATGTCCAAAATTTTGTTTGAGTTAGAGCACGAGATGTCCTGAACATATCCTACCTGTAGTGGCACATTTAAGTCTGTATCATACTCAGACTAATGAGTTAATACCACAAATGATCCTCTGACTATTGAGCTAGTACTCTTTTTAGTCCTCGACTTTCAATTCGACCACAAATGGTCCTCTGACTTTCATTTTTGACCACAAATAGTCCTCCATTAAAAATTCTGTTAAATAGGTGTTAAATTTATGGGTATTATCGTCAAGTTGATATATATATAATTGTCATAAAATAAAAATGTTTACAATTTTTCACCAACAAACATAATTGAAAAAGTAACAAATATAAATACTCCTAAATAAAAAGACAATACACATTATTCTTGTAATTATGCGTACAAAATGAAAATTTAATATTAGAGCTATCTGTTTTAAATTTAACCAACAGATTAAAATGGAAGAATTTTTTTAAAACCTTATTTCCATAATTTTCATGGTTGTTCATACATGGATGATTAATAGTTTTCACTCTTCATTAATCGATCAAACATTTTGTTTGGGACATAACTGAAGGTCGCCACCGTTGAATTAATATAATTAATCAAGTACAAATTACGAACATTAATCATGAATTTTTTTTTTATTTGTTCACTTATGTGATTTGTCACGTCCATTTTGTTATTATATTTATTAACTTAATGATTATTAATGTTTGAAATTAATTATGATGTCATATAATTCTCAAAAAGAAGTAATCATAATAATGTTAATCAATTTGACGATATTACCCCTAGATTTAACACCTATTTAACAGAAATCTTAACAGAAGACTATTTATTGTCAAAAATGAAAGTCAGAGGACCATTTGTGGTCGAATTGAAAGTCGAGGACTAAAAGGAGTACTAGCTTAATAGTCAGAGGACCATTTGTGGTATTAACTCCAGACTAATTGTCATTTGCACTAGACCAAAACCTTATGCATAGATGTCCAAAATTAGTAATTTATATTAAAATTTCATATTTATTAAATTTTTATATATTTATATTATGGTATAATAATAATAATAATGTAAACCATTTTTATAAATTTGATATTTATATTTTAGAAAATAAGTTATATAGTACTCTAATATATAATGTCTATATATTATTATCATTGAAGAAGATACAAAAAATATATACACTGGATGCATGTATATGGTAATAATAATTGAAAAAGATAACTAAAGTTATAAAAGTAATGGTATTTTTGACCAAAATATTGTATAGTACAACTCTTATAGTATAATATATAGAAAAATAGCATAAAAACATACATAAATGAAGGGTATAATCTTTGTTCATACTTATTAGTTTTTAGATTTTAGATCTATTATTATTATTATTATTATACTTTGGGTGCTAAAAGTGAAATCTCTCGCCTAGAGACCCACACCTCGAACTTACAAGAATTACAAAGTTTATTCCAAAAAAAAAAAAAAAAAAAAAATCCAAATCCTGCCAGTAACCCGTGGCTGTCACACCTTGCTGTTTTTATTGTGAGACTGACAATCTGCGAAAGACCTTGAATTTGCAAGAGCACCCCACTCCTTCTCTCTCCTCCACCTCACTAAAATTTTCTTAAAATTCGGTCCATAATCCACTATTGTGGAAGGCCTAAAGGAATAATATTGCTCTTACTTTGGATAAGAAGAGATTGTTACATACATGATTAGTACCAACAAAAGGCAATAAAAAAAATGATAAACATACTTTAATGGATTAAAACCTTGGTAACGTATCTTTGTCCACAAAGGTAAAAAAAAATTATTCTCAGGGTCCTCACATTTTGGCCAAATGGAGAAGGTGTAAATTACGTTAAGTCAATGATCTATTAGATGAGAGGACCAGTGTCTTAGAGCCTATAAGGAGCTCACCACATTGGATGTAGCTTCTACATTACGGTTGTCCATACTCGATTTGTGTATTTGCTCATAATCTAATCACTTAGGAATCAACTAAGTTGCATGTGTGGGTCCTTAGTAACATATCCGGAGTTTATTAATGGCGAAAAAAATAGAAATACATATTGTACATGATAGCCCTACTACCTTGATAATATGTATAACACGTACTAGCTCTCACTTCTCAGTTAAGTTAAGGTTGGGCATTTTCATTAATTTGAGGAGCCACATTTACCACCATCCGCCACATCAATAATTTTCTCTTGACATGATTGACTTAAGCACTCAATTAAAATATGTCGCATAAACTCTATTAGAGAATCTCTAGTGTACTGCTTCTTCTTATGTCAATAGTATAAATAGAAAACTCTATTAGCTTTTTTAGAAATTTCAACGAAGGAATTAGAGGGTTCAAAGAAGGTAACCAGAAACATAATGTAAGTGTTACCTTTGCATTGACAACATAGTAGCTTTGGAAATGGAGAAATGAAAGAATCTTTAACGGGAAGGTCTCAACGAACAGTCAGAAGAATTATTGGATTCAAACTCAAGTGGTCAGGGTCAATAATTGTGGAAGCTATTAATCAGGGATTAAGAGTGGACAACATTACAGACAACGTCTTAAACGCATGCAAACAAGAGCTTAGAAGCTTAAGCCATTGGAATATTGTTTTTACGCCTAGGGACCTCAATCATGCAGCAGATGTTCTTGCCAAGTGCTCAGGGCCGCAGAATGGTATTACCATTCTCGTCAACCCCCCTGTTGATTTATTAAGGGTCCTTGAAGACGATAAGTATGGTAGGTATACAGTATACTGGCTTGGGGGTAAATGGACACTTAAAATGTAATATTTGATATCACCCTCTCGATGCAATTCAAAAAAAAAAAAAAAAAAAGATCTTTATTCGTGAGACGGGTCGGGTCAAAGCACCATGCAAATGTCATACTTATATGTGCAAATCTCACACTTATATGCTCAAATATAACACTAATCAAAAATACAATTTTTGTTACTTATAAGAGAAAAAGTAATACATTTTTCATAATAAGAAATGTTGACAAGTGTCTCTCACTTATAAGGGCAAATATAATACTTTTGAAGAAAAATATAATACTTTTAAATCGAAATGTAAAAGTAATGTATTTTTCCTTAAAAGTATTACATTTACCCTAATAAGTAACAAAAATTTTATTCCTGATTAGTATTACATTTGAGCATATAAGTATGGCATTTGTACATATAAGTGTTGCATTTGCATCTTGACCCGACCCGACACGACACGTCTCATGGTGAGACGATCTCACACAAGTTTTTGCCAAAAAAAAAATATGTAAACCTTATAAATGAAATAACATATACGGAGTATTAAAATATTTCTCATAACGAAATTAAAATTGAAATTTAATAAAACGATTAGATACGAGCTAATGATATAAAACAAATATCTTTTTTTTTTTTTTTTTTGCAAATTTTATTTTTGAATTATTGAATGCTTGTTTAGTGGTCACCCAGAACTCCCACTCGCTAGTTAAGTATCTGAATTATGGTACTCGCCCTATGGCGCAGGAACATGTATGGCGTGGGTACTTGTCAAACTGATATTTGCATATGTTTGACATGAATGATGTGGACACGTGGGTCACCAAAAAGAGTGGGTCTCACTTGCGAGATTCGAACAGGAGTGATAAATGATAAATAGAAAAAAAAATGTTAAATAAGTCACTAAATTTATTAATTTTGTGTAATTAAGTCATTAAATTAAAAACATATACAATAATCAAACCATAAAACAAACCAAATATATGCAATTAAGTCTTTGGTTGAAAAATTAATTATGAAAGGATACTACTTTTTAACATAGTCAATAGTACTAAAAAAAAAGTTTTTTTTTTAATTTAATTTAATTTGAGTTGAAAACATTTAAATCTTTTATCTCAACTAGAGGAAAAGACGAATCTTAATACATACTATGAAAACTAGATTTTCATTTGTTTGGTTTGATGGAAAACATTTTTCTCAAAAATGAGGAAAACATTTTCTTTGACTACCCCTTGGTATTTTGTTTTCCATTAAAAAAATATTTTTTATGGAAAACAAGGAGAACAATTATGATCTCGGTAACTTTTTAAATTACCAGTATTATTGTTGTTGTTATTATTGTGTAAGAGTATAATTGTCTTTATACTCATTATTCCTTACAAATCCAAATTCAACCAAATAATGGAATTTATATTTCAACAATTTATTTTCCATCAACTAAACAATGGAATCGGTTTTCAAAAAAAAAAAAACAATGGAATCTATTTTCTTGAAATTTATTTTATATGGAATTTTAATTCCATTTCTCTTAAATTTTATTTCTTGTATTAAAAATCAAACCCAATCAACATAATAATCTTATTCCATAGAATGACATTTTATTTCCAGTATATTCCATAAACCAAACCTCATGTAAATGTAAATAATTCAGAATTCGTGACAAACGCTGAGAATGTCCAAACCAACACACCACTTACCTTTAAGCAATTACTGACAGAGCAATGATGCTTGCAGTAAACTAAATACAGTATATATACCGAATGTGTCCTTTGTTGTGTTTTGTTTTTTCCTCAATTTAAAAGACAAATATGGTATTAGTTATGCCCACAAATTGACAGCAAGAAGTGAAAAATGTTGGAGCAGAAAACATATTTTGTGGCATATTCCCATGCAGTACAGCAGATGCTTAGTTTGATCCTTTTTGGAAAAAGTAGAAACTCTCCAGCAGACAGGAGTACCCATGAGAAAAAGATGAAAACGAGGAATCATCAGTTATCACCGGCCCAAACTACCACGCCCTCGTGTCTTCACAACTTATTAAGAGCATCATTATCATTTGGGATATTTCGCGGTAATTGAGGAATTTTTGTAAGTGTGATTAGGAAAGAGAAGATGGGAAAGGATAAAAAAAAAACAAAACAAAACTGAAATTAAAAAAAAAAAATTAAAATCTGTGTTCTGTCAGGCGCGCCTGACTCGCTGGGCGCATGCTGTTCGCGAACAAGCGCACAGCAGAGTTGCTCCATTTTCCCATGTCTACAAATTTACTGTTCCATGCACCTCATTTTGCAGAAGCAACCCACCCATTCTCTCTTCTCATTTTTAATTTCTCTCCCATGCCATGTAGGCTTCGGACTGACATTATCCCCACCAAATACTGCAGGATGGAGCTACAATACGACAGCTGCTCCTACCCTATATATATACCTTTTGTGTGTATAGTTATGTATAGTACATGACTAGAAATAAATAAATTATATACAGATAAGCAACCAAAAATTGAGTTAGGTGAAATATCAAGTTATGACTTTAAATTTTGAATGATCAAAGGTTTGATTCTCATTGATGCAATTTAATTAAATAGAAGGGAAAAGAGATTTTTTTAACATTTAATATTTATCAAGTATAAAAATATTAAACTATATATAAAATAAATATTTTTTAAAAAAAATAGGGCCCTGTGCTGTGGCCCTGTCTCATTTCTCCTACTGGGTTTATACATTTTTTTTTTTTTGGGTAACAAGGCCTACTGCATTAAATCAAATTGTAAAATGTCTACAAGAACAGACGGTGGAGATATCCTCCACTCGTCGCAACCTGGCGCAGAAACGACCCCCCTTGCCATAGTATGGGTGGCACGATTCGCTGATCGCGCACCCAACACAATGAAAACTTGCACTAATTATATTGGATGCAATTTCCTTAATATCATCATCAATAATTCTACCTAAAGCTAAGAGGAAATGATTAGATTTAATTACATAGAAAACTAGTTGCGAATCCATCTCGATATCAACTTCACTAACACCCAACTCTTTGGTCCAATTAAGCGCTTCGCGGATTACACAGCCTGCTTCTTCTACACTTTTTTGGTCTTTTTAAAAATATTAATAGTGATATTTTATTTTTATTCTTTAAAATAAAATATGTGCAAGCATTCTTTTATTATATTAATAGTGAGCAGGGGCGGAGGCACCCCACCCCACCCCACCCTAACCTAAAAATTTTAATAAATATTTAAATATATATTATTATATTAGGAACAAAAATTCTATTTTGACCTCCCTCAAATTTTCTTTTACAAAATTTTACTATGTATTTATTAAATATAAACCTAAAACATACATTGAAGTTCAAATTCACCAAATAAAAAATATCAATTAATTGATTAATTAATTAGTTATTATGTATTTTTATTATTTATTTACAATTTTAAGATATATAATTGCTAATTCAAGATTAATTTTGAAATTAGAAAAATTAATGTTAATATTCTTTTTTAATTTCTGATTTTGATTGAGTTTTGTCATCACTCTTTAAATTTTGGTAATTAGTAAAATGAATATTAATTAATTATGTAAAAAAAATAATGATGCCAACAAAATAATTAAAAATTTTTATTTGATAAAAGAGTGACAAACAAGATTGTTATTGTAAAAATTTTGTGTTATGTATAAAATTATAAAGTATCAATTAACATCAATGTCAATCATTACATAAAGTATCATTATAAATTATTATTGATAATATATAATATAATTATGCATGGTATATATAATGATTGATACTGATGTTAATTGATATTGTAAATTTTTCTATGATCCTGGCCCCCCTTACTTGATTTTTTCATTTTTTTTTTTGGCTCCGCCCCTGATAGTGAGATGTATAATTTATAATATGTTTTATATTTGAATCATTTTATCAAACTAATTATGTTTCATATTTTGTTAATAAATATTTTTAATAAAGTTTTGATGTGTTTTGATTTTTCTCCATATCCAACAATATTTAATTATTTATGACTATGTTTTTAAGTGTTTTTTTTTTCAAATTATCTCTTTTGTATTAATCTTTCGTCTACACTGAAAATATTTTGGGGGGTTTGGTTATTGGCTTATCAGCCAAAAATTAGCTTATTTGACCAAAAATAGCTGATTGACCAATCAATAAGCTGTTTTTGAGTGTTTGGTAAATGGTTTATTGGTCTGGCTAATTGGCTCAATAAGCCAAAATACAAAACGTTGATTAATGCAGCGTTTCTAAATAGCTGCTTGGGTAAATGACAACTTTATCCTTTAATCTCTAATCCTTCAGCAGCATACATTCGCACTATCCCTCTTTCCTCCGCGAAATCGTGACTGCCTTTTTTGATCTGCCTCTTCTCTCCACGTTGATTGTCGCTACGCAATATGCACGGCTGTCACTCTTTAATTCGCAGCTCAAAATTAGTGCCTTCTCTTTAATTTGCAGTTCAAAATTAGTGCTTTCTCTTCAATTTGCAATTTAGAGATAATAATAACAACAACAACGTAACAACAACAACAACAACAACAACAACAACAACAACAATAATAATAATAATAATAATAATAATAATAATAATAATAATAATAAATATGAAAAATAAATTAAGAATTAAGAAATTAGTACAATGCCCATTTTACATCCAATCAGCTAAAAGTAAATAACTAATTTACCAAACACTTTTTTATAATCAGTTGATACAATCAGCTGGTCAAATCAATTAACACAATCAGCTAACCCAACCAGTTACCAGCTATCAGCTGATTGCCAAACACCCCTTTATGAATCCACCCCTCCTGAGATTACCATGACAAATGTTGTTGTTGTTGTTGTTGTTGTTGTTGTTGTTGTTGTTTTTTGTTTTTTTGTTTTTGTTTTTTTTGTTTGTTTCTTTTTTTCGGTCTCTGTGTGTTCATGCATGCGATGGTAGATACATGTATTTCGTCAGCATTTAGCTTAAGTTATGTAATACAACTTTGAATTTATTTTATGGAAATTAAATGTGTCTCTATACATAAATAATTTTATTTAAAAAAAATTTATAACAGTGAATTCAAGTTAGGATTCTTAATTTATGTCAGTATTTTTATACTTCTTGAGTGGTATATTATACTATTATTTTTATCAGTCAAAATTACAATTTCATTGTATTAGTTTTTCACATGATTTGTGCGAATGAGATAATGCCCATTATTTATTTTTAAATAAGTACTTTAAGTATATCAATACAAGATTATATAGGAGATGTTCATACATAGGTGATTAAATGTTAATTTTTTTTATTTAAATCGGTAATTCAAAGTATATGAATGTAAGATAATATAAGAAAGATTGATTATAATTGTTATTAAAATAAATGTTTGCAACTTTGTAAAAACGTTAGTCTAAATACTTAGTATCAAAACGATAGTCTAAATAAACATTACTTTTGGTTTGAATTTCTCTAAATCTTTGTAATTCTCTTTTTGGGTAGCATTGTCATTGTCTCTTCATCTTTAGTATTTGTCCTGCTCTTTTTTACTAGTAGTGTGTATGTGAAGTTGGATTAACGGTTATAGGAAGCTGTGGATTTGCCTGGTTGTGTATATGACTGGGATTTTAGTTGTACTATGAACTCTTGATCTTTCAAGCGTTTGTTGATATTTGGCAGTGGTAATTTTTCTCCTACTTGCGGCATGCGTTGTGAGATGTGTGTCGTAGATTATTATATGTTAATTGTAGTAGATACATAATTGTGTTTCTCCGGTTAATAAATTATGTATTTACAATTAATATATTGGCACTGCTTGGTAAAATAGTTAGCTTAGTCAATTATGGCTTATTTGATCACTACTAGGTATTTAATTTGGCTTTAAAAAAAATCAATATTGTAACTCCAAAATGCTAAAATTTAAAAATCTGCTCAAAACAACTTTTTCAATTAGCTTTTTGAGAAAAGAAATTATATCAAATAGCTATCAGCTAATTTGCCAAACAACTTTCTACAATCAACTAATGTTATCAACTAGTCATATCTTTAACACAATCAGCTAACAACCATTTATCAAACATGACCATTATGTAATTTTAATTTATTTATAAGTGCATAATTTATTAACTAAAATTACATAATCTGAATGTTCAATCGTTATACCCTGCACCACGGTGCACATAGCAATGTGCACCCAAAACGACGTCGTTTCGATGTTAGTGGACGCAGACGCAAATGACTCCAGGAAATTCATTATCTATAATACACATAATTATTATCTAGAATACACAGAACGTTTGCCTAGAATACACAGAATATTTGCCCAGAATACATAGAATATTGAGACAAAATACACAGAACTCATTATCCTAACATTCGAATGCACAAACACATCACAACCTGTGTTAATAACATGAATACACAGAATATTGATACAAAATACACAAAACCCATTATCCTAAACATTCGAATGCACAGACACATCACAACATGTGTTACTAACATGAATACACAGAACGGTTGCATATAATACACAGAATGATTGCGTGGAACACACAGAACGATTACCTAGAATACACAGAAGAATATTGACACAAAATACACAAAACTCATCCTCCTAACATTCGAATGCACAAACACATCACAACCTGCGTTAATAACATGAATACACAGAATATTGACACAAAGTACACATGAAATCCTAAACATTCGAATGCACAAACACATCACATGTGTTACTAATATGAATACACAGAACGATTGTCTAGAATATACAGAATGATTGCCTGGAATACACAGAACGATTACCTAGAATACATAGAATATTAACATAAATACACAGACCGGTCGAAACGGGAAACATGATTTCCAAAATAAGGGACGGTTAATTTACAATGTTCAAAACGACGTCGTTTACGTACGTGGTGCACATTGCTGTGTGCACCGAGGTGGACGGTATAATTTGTTGTTTTGGACCAGAATTCACAATGCAATGTGTACTTGATGATTTAACAATAAATGTAGCCCAATAGTCTAAGTCTCTAAGAGGCCCATTGATTGAAAACGATGGCCCAAAAATTAGTCTTCCCGTTAACCCGGAAATGGCTAAGCCGAAGCTCTCTCTCAACCGTTCACCACCAAATACAAGTTTGAGAGGAGAGAGAGAAGCTAAAAGAGTTTTGGAGAGAGAGAGAGAGAGAGAGAGAGAGAAATGAAGCTCTCACTCAAGGTCCAAGACACCCACTGCTCTCCGCCGCCGCCGCAACCACCGCCGTCGCAGCTATTGAGCAACCACCAAAAACAGCCGGAGACGCGGCCGCTTCTCCTCCGAGCTAAAATCCCGATCACCATTTTCAACCTTCCGTTTCTCTCCGGCTTCTCCACCACTACACACCACCCTTCCGACCTCTCCCTCTCCCTCGCCACCAATTTCTCCTCCGGTCCCACTCTTAAGCTCGCCTACACCGCCACCTCTTCTTCCTCATCGACCTCCGCCCCCGCCGCGCCCCCGCTAACGCTCACTCTCAAATCGGGGATTGGCGTCTACGGCTCGCCCAAGAACTCCCCTCTTATCATTTCCGCCAATTTCTCTTTCTCCCCTCATAGCCCCCACTCTAATCCCACTTTCTCTTTGCTCCTCAAACCCCAGCTCGGCTCCTTCTCTCTAAAAAAAGCCACTTCTTCAAACCCTAACCCTAATCCCAAACAGAACGCGGAGGCAAATTCGTTTGGGTTTGTTCCGTTGGAGAGGCCTATGAGCTTGAAGGACTTTTCCTTTGAGGATTATGGTAAAGACTCGATTTTTAGGGGGATTTCGGTGATGGCCAGCACTGAAATGCCAGTAACGAAGAGGGTTTTGATGAATTGCCGATGGGGGGTGAATTTCCCGGAGGATTTGGGGAAACGAATGCCGCATCTGAGTCTGAATAAGATTGGGATTGAGAGGGTTGATGAGGTTAAGGAGGTGAAGGAGAAGAAGAGTGAGGGCAGTGGGGGTGAGGTGGAGTTGTTGAAAGGAATGTGTTTTTGGATGAAGAGGGAATTGGATACACTGCAGAGAGAGAACAGAGAGATGAAGGTTAAGTTGGAAGAAATGAAAATGGGGCATTTGCTGAGAACAGGCGGTTCTCATGGTCATGGAGAGAGTGTTGGGAAGAAGGTGGTTCCTCCAATTGTTGAGAGTTCAAGTGGTTTTGAGCAATGGAGGAACAAGAAGAATCCCGGCCCCGGGGGAGACATTGGGAAGAAAGAGGCCAAGAAGAATGTATCCAATGGAAACCGGGCTGATGTCGAGAGTGAATTGCAGAAAGCCATTCAAGCAGCTGCTTCTTCTTCCCTCTGAGTCTGAGGTTAGAACTTGTCCACGAATTAGCCCCAGTAACTAACTAGTAAATATGCTCTTGCTCTGCTACTGTATATATACAACTTGCTTTAAACTCAACTCAATTACTTCTTCATTTCTGCAACTCCTGCCTCGTGACGTCCACTCTTGAATTTATACTGAGTATTTTCATTAGCCTACCTGAGTTTATTTGGAGTGAGTGATCATTCACTGATATGAATAACATAATCTCTTCTCCCCCTGTCTGTATCTCCCTGCCATTTGTCTCAGCTTTTGTTCCATTCTTGAAAACTTTATGCATCCAAATGTTTGTTTGTTTGTTTGTTTGTATGTATGTATCGCACCAAATTACACCACTCTCCTCTCATGGGTATTGGTCTTGAATCTAAAGATTTCAGTCTGTTGCTGCATAAGTGAGTGCTTCCTTGCAATGTAGGTGGGGGAGATAGTCTTTTGATTTAAATATTGAACCATTACCATATCTACCATATTTACGGGTATGGAGGACTTAATGTCGCTTCAAGTGTTATAGTTTCTCTCCTTTTGCCGGAAGGAAAGATTGCATACTCTAGCTAGGTTTGCAATTCCGTTAAACCCAAATGAGGACTCAATGTCTAACATCAAACAAGGTAGCCAACGTGTTAAACTCATTGTCGAGTTCAAACAATGCACAAACATTGCTTTGTAGCATTTGATAGAAGTTTGCATGATATATTGCGTTTTAGCAATCCACAAAGTCTAGATGTGCCTTTCAAAGGGAAAACAGTTGTGCTTGTCAGAGACTTTAGTTAGTCAAATTCTTCCGGTTATTCCAAAAGGATATTATGAATGCACCCAAAAATTCGTCTGTCTTGTTGAGGTTTGTAAAGTTTGCAATTGACAATTTTGAAGAGTTGAAACAATTTTGAGAATGAATGTCTTACTTGTTGAGGTTTGTAAAGTTTGCAATTGACAATTTTGAAGAGTTGAAACAATTTTGAGAATGAATCCCAAATATATGGGATGGAACAATTAAGGGACAAATTGATGGATGGTAAGACACTTATATTCTTGAAAATATTATGTTATAATGTTCTACAAATGCCATTGCAACTATGGTAAAAAGCACATATCCATCATTTATATATATAATAAAGCAGAAGGTAACTCCCTCGGGCTTAGAGTAGTTGATTCGTCTTGACGGGAGGCAGTAGTGTGTACACATGAAGATTAGGAATTAGAGTAGTTGATTCGTCTTGACGGGAGGCAGTAGTGTGTACACATGAAGATTAGGAATTAGTTAGGTGAAATTGAGATTATCTAAGTTTTAACAAAATAAAAAATAAAAAAATAAAAAATAAAATAAAGCAGCAGGAAATGGCTAATGAAATTATTCTCGCTCAATGAAAATGTTGTCGTTTGTTTGTATCACTGCAACGTGTGGTTTTCATCTACCCAATCCTAACATTTTGAATCATTGTTTTTCTGTTAACTTTTTTAGTGTCATCATTTGGGGTGAACCTTTGGTTATCATCTACACAGCAATACAGCATGCAGACTGCAGTAAGAGAAATCATGTTTTACGGTTTACAAACATATAGACTTTTGCTTATATATAGAAAAGGGTTACAATGAAAAAAAACAACGAATTTACAACAAATGATAAATCCTTGAAGCTTTAGGTTGTTCAACTGTAAATCACAACAGATCTGGAAGAAGGCGACTATTTTTGGTCGCTTTCTCCGTGGGAGAAGGCGACCGGAGGCGACCAGATCTTATCGCCTTCTCCGTGAAGAAGGCGACCATTTCTGGTCACGACCGGAGTTCTGGTCGCCTTCTCCATGAAGAAGGCGACAAGTTGCCGGAGATGGCGACCGGCGACGATTCGGTCATCGCCGATCGTCGGAAAGTGACGCAGGTGGCCGGAAAATCCAAATGACCGGTAATAAAAGGTCAATTACCGGTTTGTGGGCTTCATTATCTCAATTTGAAATGCTAGATCTATTGAAATGCTAAGTAAGGCTAACGAAAACTTTAAAATAGCAAGGACACATGCAATTGATAACCCAGTTCGGAACCTCAGTTCTTACATCTGGGGGGCATCACTCTGGTTGCCCAACTCTTCATTGATCAAAAATATGAAATGTACCACCAATTACAGTTGTGTCTCACACGTCAACTCAAGAAATTCATCACCGTTCCTTCTAGAGTTTAGCCTTGAAGAGTTGACAAGAATGCGATCTCCCGATCTTCTTGAATTGAGGCTCCCCTCAACAGCAGCACCAACAACTTTCCAGAGTGAATACTTGCCCAACAATTCTCATAGAGAAAGTGTATCTTGTGTCAAAGGTAAGCTTTGCCAAGATCTCTCTTAAGCCCTTACAAAGACTGCTTTGCTGATTGTTCTCTGTAATTTTTCTCCAACCTTTCATGAATAAGAGTTGGCTCTTATTTATCATTTTCAGTATCTTGAAACGGTTGTAACTCCAATAACGAACTCTTAACATCTTCTCCATTCTGGTGCAGATACTTGTTTAATAAGTTGTATCTGTTGTCTTCAACGTCTTCCAGTCTTCTGAACTACTTCCTGTACTATACACACGTCTTATTCTAAGAGTACAATATAGACCAACTATGTTTGAACTATCTACTGAACTAATGATATATTGACATGAAACTTAGTACAATTTAGGGAGTTCAAAAATACTTGTTTTAATACTTTTATTAACAATACAGACACACACACACACACATTGTCCTTCTCAGGTGCGGTTGTTTAGGTGCGTAGTTTTCCTTCTTAAGGTGCGTGTTTGATATGTTTAAGGTGCGTCAGTGTTGAAATTTAAGGAGTTAAGGTGCCATATTTTAAGACTTTAGGTGCGTTGTTTGTGTTCTTAAGGTGCTTTATTTTTGTTATTAAGGTGTTTTGTTTGTGTGTTTAAGGTGTGTGATTTGTGTACTTAAGGTGCGTAGCTGCACGAGAAGTTATACTCGCGCGCGCGCACGCGCGCACACACACACACATATATGGCATTACCCAATGTGTTTGGCATTGATATACATATAGCGACTATTCTGCCCATGTGTTTGCTTGTATGTATATACTCGTTTTTTCACGCGCGTTGCGCGGATAAGATAATGTCCAATGTTTATTTTTTAAATAAGTATTCAAAGTGTATCAATACAAGACTATATAGGAGATGTTCATGCATATGTAATTGAATATTGAATTTGTTTATTTAAATCGATAATTCAAAGTATATGAATGCAAGATAACATATGAGAGGTTGATTATAATTGTCACTAAAATAAATTTTTGTAATTTTATAAAAATGCTAATCTAAATACTTAGTCTAAAAATGATAGTATAAATAAATAATACTTTTGGTAATAAAAATTTATACATTTTAAATCAAATTAATAAAGAAATACGATTTATCTTTAAAGTGAACAACTGTAATGTGGTCAACATATATTACGAGGTAGTTTCCCGCTTAAATTTATTGTTTTTTTGAATGTTTTCTTTGTCAACAAATCCTTCGCAAGTAGTTAATATGATTGGCTTCAAATTATTTTTTAAAAATTTCTTTTTCTATGTTATTAATAGAATACTTGGTAAATAAATATATAACATTATTTTGTATTATAACTTTGATATAGAGTATTTAATTACAATATAGTGTAAAAAGAAGACAATGAATAATGTAGTGAATATAATTAATTAATAAATTTGAAGGCAAAGAATATTTGCATTGTATAAAATAAACACAATATAACTACTGAAATTATATCTCTTTTTAATTTTTTTTGATAATGAATAATTTTTATTATAGAAAATAGAGAGAATATAACTAATGAAATTACATATCTTTTTAAATTTTTTGATAATTAATTTTTAAATGCATATGTATTATTAATATTTTTTGTTGTAACTGTTAAGCCTATATGTGGCTAATATTCTCCTTAGTAGTTTGTTAGCTCTATTTTCATTCCTGTAGACTAGCTTAGTTGTAACTTCTCACTATTCCTTCTCCTTTGTACACTATTTATAGTGGGTTAACTTTCAGTATTGAATATAACTTACAATCAGTTTACACTCTAATATGGTATCAAGAGCTTGAATCTCCTACGAAGTTTTTTTTTTTTTTTCCCTTTTTCCTCATTTCCTTTATCAATCTTTATCAATGGCCTCTAGCTCGTCTTCTGCATCCACCGACCAAATTATTCACCTTAATGCTCCTACCAACCTTGCTCCTACCAACCTTCCCATTAAACTCACTACCTCAAATTTCCCAGTCTGGAGACGCTAAGTTCAATCAAACTCTTGTTGGCTTTAATCTCCTTGGTTATATTGATGGTACAACTAAAGAACCAACGCAGTTCACTACTAATTTATTTAATATAATTTAATAAGAGTAATAGTAGGGCTTTCAAAGTGGGCCGAAGCCCGCGGACTGGCCCGCTGGGACGGGTTAGGGTCACAAAAAATATGGCCCGCAAAATAGCGGGCCAACCCGCGGGCCACGCCCTATTTTAAAAGTTTTTTTTTTATAAATTTATACGTTGCACAGCAAGGCAGCGTTCTGCCTTGCTATGCAAATATTATATATATATATATATATATATATATATATATATATATATATATATATATATATATTTGCATAGCAAGGCAGAACGCTGCCTTGCTGTGCAACATTTTATATATATTAATATTTTTTAAACTTAATTTATGAACATTGAATTATGTGGCAGTGGGGCGGGCCTAATGTGGCGGGCCGGCCCGCTTTGACAGTACTAAGTAATAGAGTGGGGTACTTACTTTTCAATAATATACTTTAACATATTGGTTTTGATAATTAATTTTTAAATGCATATGTATTATTTTTTTTTTGTTGTAGCTACTAATTTATTTAATCTACACTTATAATAAGAGTCAATAATGTTAGACCCTTAACTAGAACTAAAAAAAATGTTGGTGTAATAGTCTGTTATAACATATTGTACTTTGTGTTCTTCTTATTGTGCAACATCTAATTAAATTCCTAATGTATCCTAATCTTTTATAATTTTACTAAATTTTTCCCCTAAATATAACGGAAGTTTAACAGGCAATTTGTTTCTTTATTGCAGTTTTCAAAAAATTGAAAATATTCTATAATACAATTTTGTATAGATTCCTAACTAAATTATTATTCTATCCAAAACAACAGTATATAAACTTCTCTCCTTCTCACTGGTATTCACCCAAAATTAAACTTAACATATTCTGCAATACACCATCTACTTAACAATTTTTGTGTACAATAATTTACAGATTCTTTGCTTTATTAGGTTTATGATTCCTACCTCATCTCTGAATAAGACTAATTCCAAAATATTATTGTAATCTTGCCTTTACAATTCCTACTCTGACTAGACCTATTTCTTATATCCCTATAAATATATCTCTTTATTTATTTTGTAGATACATTGATCAATAATAAAATTTTCTTTCTTCCAAACTAAAACAGTTTAGAGAGAAAGAAAGATGAAGTTCTCAATGAAGGTCCAAGACTCCCAGCAAAAGGAGGCTTCTGAGACGCGGTGGCCGCTTCTCTTCCGAGCTAAATTCCCGATCTCCATCTTCAACCGTCCGTTTATCTACGGCATCTCCACCCCTTCTCTCCAGCCTTCCGACGACGACTACGAGGACTTCTCCACCTTCCTCGCCACCGACTTCTCCTCCGGTCCGACTCTTAAGCTCGCCTACACCGACTCCCCCACATCTGCGCTAACGCTCACTCTCAAATCAGGGCTTGGCCTCTACGGTTCACCCATCAACTCCCCTTTTATAATTTTCGCCAATTACTCTGTCTACCCACATAATCCCCACTATACTCCCACTTTGTCCTTCATCCTCAAACCCCAGTTCGGCCCCTTCTCTCTCAAGGCCCCCAGTTGTTCCAACCCTAAGGGGATTTCGGTGCGGGCCAGGACTGAAGTGCCAGTATCGAAGAAGTTTTTGATTAATTGCCGATGGGGCGTGAATTTTCCGGAGGATTTGGGGACAGGAATGCCGCATCTAAGTTTGAATAAGATTGAGATTGAGATGGTTGATGTGGTGAAGGAGAAGAAGGAGAAGAAGGAGAAGAGGGAATTGGATACACTGCAGAGAGAGAACAGAGAGATGCAGCATAAGTTGGAAGAATTCAAAACTGGTAATTCTCAGCTTAAGTTGGAAGAATTGAAAACAGGGGGAGACATAATGGAGAAGAAAGAGGTGAAAAAGAATGGCGTGGAGAGTGAATTGCAGAAACCCACTAATAGTAATGGCAGCTTCTTCTTTTCCCCCTAGTAAATTGAATAAATTTTTAGGTTTTATATATATTTTTTAATTTTTCATTTTATTTTTATTGAGACTTAGTAGTTAGTTCATTATATGTGAACTAATTATTTTGCATACTCTTAATTGATATTTTCAAAAATTAAATTATTTTTTCTTACAAAATTAATTAGATAATGGAATTTTTGAATTTAAATTGCTGGAGTAGAAAAAAATCTTGTCCCAAACATAATATATCAGCTGGTAATAAACTATAAATTCTAATTAAGGGAATATAATTAGATATAACTATATAACTTTACACCCTACCTATGGTCCTAAACTTTCAAACTGACATGATGAGAGACTATTTTGAGTTTTTTTTTATATATTTATATTTATAATAATGGTATATGGTTTGACAAATGATTAATATAAAATTAATTATGAAAATCAAATATAGGACTTGACCAATGAAATTGTTATTGCAAATAAAAAATAATAACTCTTTGCTTGATGCCTAATAAGCAGTATATCAAGTATAATTATATATATATATTATTAATATTATATTTTAATTTTTTATTTTATGCAACTAGTAATTATATTTTAAATATTTTATTTGAACAATGCTATTACTATAAACTAACAGTTGACCCGTGCGATGCACGGACTGATATTAGATCGAAGTAAAATGCAGTACGGTTAAATAAAAAAAAATCGAATTAGTAAAGATGAGATGAATTAAGGTATAAAAAAAGTTGATAATATCGTTAATTACAGAAATTACAAATTATTAAAAACCTCTTTGTAAACTACATTTGTAGTAGAATTACAGTTTTGTTTTGATTTATTACAAACTAAAATTTTAAGTCCGTCTGGTTGACTGACTCTTGAAGCAGCTACATATAATTGACCATGCACGAAAACAGGTTTCTTTAGAATCAATCCCACTTTCGAAAGTGTTTGACTCTTGTTGATAGTCATTGCATATGACAACATTAGGGGAAATTGTCTTCTATTGAACTTGAAAGGTAATCTTGGGTCCGATGGGGTTATTGTCATTCTAGCAATTAAAACCTTAGTTCCAGCATTCGGACCTGCCAATATGCTACCTTCAACCACATGGTTACCTAATTTAGTTACCACTAACCTAGTTCCATTGCATAATCCAAGAGTATGATCAATGTTTCTCATTAACATTACTGGTGAACCTACCTTTAATGTCAAAGAATGATTTGGAAGCCCAGAAGCTCTTATGGTACTAAGGAATTCAGGTGTATGTACATCCGATAGCACAGAACTGGAACCATCTGCTTTACATGTTGTGTCTAAACTCAGATATGTCTTTCCTTCCCCCTGAGTTAAGTTTGACATATATTGGTTCACTTCATTGACCACCTCTAATGTTGGTGCTAGAATTGCACTATTCTTAAAACAACTTCCATCGATGTTGGCACCAGTAAAGTTTGGGAATGTACTTTGAACAATAGTGGAAATAGGATCATCATTGGAGTGCAACAATAATTTTGATGGAATATCAAACTCCGCGTGACTATCATTATCTACTCCAATATTACCATCACCTATTGAGGTTAGCTAATTAGAAAACTCTTCCAATTGCTCTTGTTGAACACCAGGCTCCATTGAATTTAATCTCAGATTCTTGGTTAGTCGCATTACTGTGCAATGAGTCCAGAGATATGAAGAATTGATAGCTGCAGATACAATATCCTGTCTTGATCCTTTTGGCACCACGGGTAAAATTTGCCTAAAGTCCCCACCTAAAACAACTGTTTTTCCGCCAAATGTCTTACTATCACTGTCCTCATTTACAAACCGTAATAGATCTGTCATTGTTTTATCCAAAGCCTCAAAACAATGTTTGTGCATCATGGGTGCTTCATCCCAAATGATTAATTTTGCTTGCACAATTAGTTCTGCCAATTGACTACCTTGACTAATATTGCATGTAGAATCTTCATTAACAGATATGGGGATTGAAAACCTGGAATGTGCAGTTCTTCCACCGGGAAGTAGTAGAGACTCTATTCCACTTGATGCAACATTGATCACAATATGACCTTTTGCTCTAATAAAAGCTGATAGTGCCCTCCAAAGAAATGTTTTCCCTGTACCACCATAACCATAAACAAAAAACGAACCCCCGTTGTTTGAATAAATATATGAGATGACTGCATCATATATTCGTCTCTGTTCTTCAGTTAGTTGGCTTTGTAATCGTTCACTCTCTTCATGCAAAGCAGCCCGATCATATGCTAACTCTTCCCACAAAAAACGGTTTTCCACAGCAACAATACTTGTTTCATTAATTACAGGCATGTTTGGAAAGTCCCTCAAAGTTTTGTTGTACACTAACAAAAGCTTTGACAACTGTAATAGAGCAAACTCCTTCTTCTCTTCGTCATTTAAAAACAAATCTGAAATAACAAATAAACGAATATTTAATTACTTTGAAAAAAATCATTAATTAATTACATAAAATGAAATCTATAGAAATTAAAATTTTCATTCTTAATACCTGATTGATTAAGTAATCTTCTACAACTGTGTTGAGCATCATCAGCTAGATGTAGCCATACTTTGTTCCACACTGTTTCTGGAGAAACCATTGCATTTGACATTAATAGAGTAACAAACAACTTTCTCAAAGAATAGGCAGTTGACCACTGGCTAGCCTCCTCAATTGCATCAATGTATTCATTATCATCTTCTAATAAGCCCCGTGCATAACATGCCTCCTTAAAAGTCTGGTATTCAACTCCATTGTATGTCCTTATTTCATTAAAACTTGTAGGACCTTTGACTATGTTCAGTAAACACCTTAGGTAATATAACTCACCACTACCAGGTGGTACATAAAATATCCTACCAACTGTAAAACCCCTTTGTCTTGGTTGCCATTGACGAATATTTTTTTTCCACACAAATCTATTTGGCATCTCAAGATAGGTTAAAAGCTTAGCTTCTGGGTATTTTTTGTTCGTCTCAAACCATTCAGTGAACATGCTTTGGCCCAAAGTAGGATTTGTCAAAACTGATTCCACGTCCTCATCATCTTGGAAAAAAACAGTATGGCTATCTGGCAAGTGGAAGCTAAGTCTCTCAACTGCCGGAGATCTAGACTGTATTTCAAAACTCAACAAACGCCAAGTAGCTTCTGATGCTGAAACGTACCTGCAGTCATAGTACATGTTGATCTCATCGACTACTTCCACCCCATCAGCATTTGCTTCACTTTGATAAAACTCAGCAGTTACCCGATCATTACCTTTGTTGACATACTTGAATAAGTATTTTATAGATCTTGATTGGTTGCACCACTCCACATTCATATGTGCTTTGTATCTCAACAACAAATATCTATTATGTGGAACAACATACCGATTATCCAACTCAATGCCATTTTTTTTGACTGTTTTGCCGTCATCACGTCTTCTATATAAGGGGTATCCATCTTGATCAAAAGAAGACAAATCAACAAACTTCTTTGGAAAGTGTTTAGAGCATTTCCCATTAACCATGCAAAGTGAATTTTTTCTGGCAACACCGCAAGGACCATGGATCATAAAGTCCTCAACTGCTTGATGGTATTCAGGATCATTTTCTTTATAAGGTATTTCAACTGAGATTAAGGAGTCAATTAACTCAGAAGATGAAACGATACCAATTGATCCCAGGAAAATGACAATATGAGCATGAGGCAGTCCGCGTTTTTGAAATTCAATTGTGTATATCACTACATTAGTAACATAAATTGAATTAGGAAACAAATTAACTTATTTATGAAATAAATTTAAAACTGAGGTTTTAGATACTAACATGCTTTGACCGGTCCAAATAATTTTCCAACCTTGAACTCTTTAATTAATGCATCTAGCTTCATCTTGAAAACCCTGACAACAATATCAGGTCTATCTTCAGCTCGCAAGCCTCTAATTCCCACGTAACGTTGAATTTCCGGCCACTTGGGGTTACATGTGAATGTAATGAATAAGTTGGGATAACCTATCCAGCGACATATGGCCATAGCATCCTGGTAGTTTTGAATCATATATCTGGCATTGCCTGTGAAACTGGATGGCAAGATTATCCTTTTTCCTTGAGTTGCAGGGTCAATATCTCCTCTAAACAATGCATTTGACAAACCTTTGTATACTTCACAACGCAAAGCCTTTTGGTTGTTACGTATGAATAAAAGACGATCGGATTCCACCATTGTATATCCATCAACCAAGAACTGTTGAAACAACCTTTTAGCATGCAATAAAGTAGACAATGTACTTCTCCTTTCATGTATTTGATATGCAAAATACTCCCGAGAAGTGATACGTTGTCTACTACAACCTGCTTGAGTAATGGTCGTATTGAATTGGATATCATCGCGATAACCGTCTTCTCCATACGGATAAAGAATAGGATACTGCAATGGTAAGTATGCCGGATTTAGTTCATTAATTCTCTTCAATTTCCCTGTTTTACACTCAACCAAAATATCTCGAACCCCCATGTTTGGATCAAGGTCACCTACAATTAGGGCTGCAACCTTCGATACTATTGGCAAATTATATGTCCTGGCATCAGTTGTTCTTTTTGCTATTAGTCTCATCTTGATTTCTCTTGTACTGTCATTTTGCAGCTCATTCCTAGCCATTCTGAAAGACTTTACCAAGACATTGTGTTCATCTAACGCTTCCTTAATATCATTGACAACTGCTAATTGTACATCCGCTGAGGAAGTTCCATTCACACTAATTTTGGGAAAGGAAAAATAATATTAGAATGTGATTTACAATTGTTGAAAAAGTTAAACAAAGTTATAAAAAAATACCTTATTGAATTGACACGATTCGTAATTTCATTGTTCGTGTCATGGATGTACAATTGCGCAAACTTTGGTGGGGCACCACTGTTTGGTTGCAAGCTTCCTATTAAGTGAAAGTTTTGTCCATTTATCCGGAAAATAGGGGGTCCACCACCTTGTGATACTGTTCTATCAACTCTCCCACCCATTGACGTAAAACAAAACATACTGTTATACGACCTTATGTTATCCAAGAAATGATCTCTTTTTTGTCCTTCTGTAAAAAAAAGATCATATATTTTTTGGGGTGGTTTTTTGAAGGTTGGTAATTGAATCTTACCATTGGTACAACATAGCGAATATTTTGGAATAGCGCTAGACTTCGATTTATCTAAACGTTCTTCTAACCAAAATAATGCACCACAATGCAAACATGAGTCCAATGGATCACCAAAATCGGCATAATTAACTGTGACATACAAAATTGTCTATTACTTTTATAACATTGCCGTACTAAAATAGATATGCTATTAAGTAGTACAAAACATTAAATTTACCCTTTACAAAACACTAACCAATTGATTCAGTAATAGTGGTATCTTCTTCTGTGCATGCTTCATTGAAGTTTTTGCTTAAGTTGCGACATTCCATGATAGAAGTACTCACATTATGTGTTAAGGTCGTAACTGTACTTTCGTTGGACCTATCTATAAGAACTTGAGCACCTAAAAAAAGCAATGCATAAACAATAAAATTACAAACAATCACTATAACTGAAAATTCAACATTTAACTATTTAAATCTATTGGATATTCAATATGAATTAATTAAACGTGTAGTATAACAACCTACACTAATTTTATATTTCGGAGCATTAGCTACTTAATATTCGTAGTTTAATATTAAAAAAAATTAACATTATTAAAAAACCAAATTTTGGTAATACAAAACATAACTTATAACTGAAAATTCAACATTTAACTATTTAAATCTATATCTACATGTTGCAAACATAATACATTTATTCATAAATATAGTAATTGAACTAATCATTTGTTTTGTATTTGGTTTAAAAAAACGATAAATATAGAAAAAAATTGATTTGTACTT
The DNA here is from genome assembly GCA_003576665.1 of Ipomoea trifida. Lineage (NCBI taxonomy): Eukaryota > Viridiplantae > Streptophyta > Magnoliopsida > Solanales > Convolvulaceae > Ipomoea > Ipomoea trifida. The sequence continues at coordinate 6,686,873 of CP025656.1, forward strand.
GTGTTCGTTACCTTATATTGTTTCTTTGCTAGACCCTAAAAAGTAACATTTTTAAGAGCCCAAAATTTATGAAAACAAACACTAATTTATAATTCAAACTAATAAAAAAAAATTCAATAAACAATCTATACTTGCAAATGTATTTTCATTTTCCATAGTAAAAGTAAACCATATTGTTCTAGAAAAATACCTATTGTGTCATTCGTAGTAGGTGTAATGCTGTCAATGTTGAAAGGTGTCCGCTTATTACTTTTATACCTGTTGCACCTATCTATACGAACTTCCGTACCTAAAAAAAGTAATGCATAAACAACAAAATTACAAACAATCAAAATAAAATTAGACAAAAAATAAAAAGCAATTGAAAGGTGTCCGCTTATTACTTTTATACCTGTTGCACCTATCTATACGAACTACCGTACCTAAAAAAAGTAATGCATAAACAACAAAATTACAAACAATCAAAATAAAATTAGACAAAAAATAAAAAGCAATTGGATATTCAATATGAATTAATTAAACGTGTAGTATAACAACCTACAGTAATTTTATATTTCGGAGCATTAGTTACTTAATATTCGTAGTTTAATATTAAAAAAAAGCATAACTTATAACTGAAAATTCAACATTTAACTATTTAAATCTATATGTAATTGTTGCAAACATAAATACATCTATTTATAAATATAGTAATTAAACTAATCATTTGTTTTGCATTTGTGTTAAAAAAACGAAAAATATAATACAGTAATTTTATATTTCGGAGCATTAGTTACTTAATATTCGTAGTTTAATATTAAAAAAAAGCATAACTTATAACTGAAAATTCAGCATTTAACTATTTAAATCTATATGTAATTTTTGCAAACATAATACATCTATTTATAAATATAGTAATTAAACTAATCATTTGTTTTGCATTTGTGTTAAAAAAACGAAAAATATAATACAGTAATTTTATATTTCGGAGCATTAGTTACTTAATATTCGTAGTTTAATATTAAAAAAAAGCATAACTTATAACTGAAAATTCAACATTTAACTATTTAAATCTATATGTAATTTTTGCAAACATAATACATCTATTTATAAATATAGTAATTAAACTAATCATTTGTTTTGCATTTGTGTTAAAAAAATGAAAAATATAATAAAATTGATTTCTCATTGTGTTCGTTACCTTATATTGTTTCTTTGCTAGACCCTAAAAAGTAAGATTTTTAAGAGTCCACAAATTTTGAAAACAAACACTAATTTACTCATTTATAATTAAAACTAATAAAAACAAAACATTCAATAAACAATATATACTTGCAAATGTATTCTCAATTTCCATAGTAAAAGTAAACCATAATGTACTGGAAAAATACCTATTGTGTCATTCGTAGTAGGTGTAATGGTGATATCGTTCAAAGGTGTCCGCTTATTACTTTTATACCTGTTGGACCTATCTATACGAACTTCAGTACCTAAAAAAAGCAATGCATAAACAATTAAATATTCAATATTCAATTAAATTACACACAAAAAAAGCAAGTTGATATTCAATTAGCACTAATAGTAGTTGAAGTATATCGATAAAAGCAAAGAACAATGAAATGAAAAATACCTGTTCTGTCGTCCGTAATAGGTGTAATGCTGATATCATTCTCAGGTGGTTTCTAAAATAAAAGATTACTATAAGAAATAAGAAAACAAAGATTGTATGAAATGATTATAACAACAACTATATAACAAAATACTAACCATTAGTTAATATGCTGAAGGGATTAGAAATGGATGATTGAAAGACTCCAAATATTTGGTTTCCCGGAGAACTATTATGTCGTGGGTTTAGGATATTCGACGGCGTTGTACAACTCTCATTTTCTACAGATTATTATAACAGAAATAAATTTGAGTATTTAAAAAGTATTTAAAGTAATATTAACCATATTTAACAAAAAAAAAACATAAATTTGAACAACATTTAACAAAAAGAATCAATTCATAAATCAGTAAATCTAAAAGTGAATACTATATATTACCTAGATCATTTATAATTACATAAACCAAGGTATTATATATATATATATATATATATATATATATATATATATATATATATATATATATATATATATATATATATATATATATATATATATATATATATTATTTTCAGTCCATACGCGTGTGCGTGTGACTGTGTGAGCAAATCGATCCAGCGGTTCATTTCCAGAACCTTTGTTCGTGTATCTCTTCGTGCTCATCGACTGCTAATCCATGTACTATCGATCCGCTCATTTGTTGGATCGATTTGTTCACAAAGATGGGTAGACTACTTTATTTCTACTTCAAAGGATTTTTCAGATGGAAACCATAAGAAGCTTAAGAAATAGGGTACGAACAGTGGGGTAATCTGGAAACTTCATGGATTTGGAATGAGGTACGATTCTCTGTGAAATATACTATCTTGTTTTTGTTATTTAGCTCCTAATTCAATTTATGTAAGAATTTTAAGCTTACTATTAGTAAAGAACAGATCTAGGGTTTAAGAATATTCAAGTACTATGTTCAACGTTGAATTCATGTAGCTTCGGTTTAGATTTTTCAATTTCCATGGCTAAAATGATGTTTGTATTCCACTGAATGTAAACCTAAGCATTTAACCACAGATGGGTTATTGAAAGTTCTAGGCATTTAATGATTCTTTGATTTTTTTATAGATATGCAGGTTGGGAGATTTTTAAGAGCCTGAAAAAAAGATAAGTATTCTCATTCCATTATTGACTATAATCTTTCACCAAATTCTGGTAAACCTAAACAAAACACTTGCAGTATAAACTGTAATTTCTGACCTCTTTTATGTAATATGCAGGAACAATGAAGAAAAACAATCAATAATGAAGAAAAACAATCAATATGCAGGAACAATGAAGATAAGTACAAATAACCCTATATATTTCAGTTTACAGTGTGTCTGTATAATGGTGTCTGAACAAAAGACTAACATTATCAGCTTTAATATTAGAAACTCAGTTTTAAGCTACGTACCTTTATTTTCTGGAGAAGATTTTCTTTTACATCCTAAAACGGTTGACTTTGTCAATTTCTTCATGTTTGGATGTTATAGTGTAGAGAGCATAGACAGTAGAAATTTGTATTGAGGAATTCTTCTACCTTTTATAGATTGTAAATGAGGTTGATAGGATTACCTTTACAACCTAGCTGTTAATAAACAACCATGATATGTCTTTACTTATTCCTAGGAAACCAAACAGTTTTTCATTGGTATTTAATACCCATGCTGATTTCCCACCTGTTGCAATGCTATCATGTGAAAGTATAATTTATTACTTAGTCTTGCTAAAAACACTTATAACACTAAACTGATTCCTCATTATTGTCTGTTATTTAGTTCATAACAGCATGATTTATTTTTTACAACACCCATTCACTCAATTGATGATAAATGATCTCTTAAACTCATTCCTCAGTATTGTCTGTTATTTAGTTCATCATACCATGGTTAATTTTTTACAACAGTCATTCACTGAATTGATGATAAATGAGCTCTTTTAAGTTATAATCTCACTTAACTGTTCTTATTATAACAATCTAAGTAAAATGAAAATGTTTTTTTAACATTAACTTGAAATTATCATCCACTAACAATACTTGATATTAACATTAAGTCTTCTTTAGTCTAAATCAGTGTAGTTCGGTGCTAAGTTTTCTTTAAATGACTTATGCTAAGTCTTAATTAGTGTTGCTGTGAGTTTATAGCATATTAGTACTCTGTTCTGTGAGTTTAGCTTCATTTTAATTGGACAATAATTATGCAGATCCATTGACTGACCCTATTTATCTGGAAAATTACAAAGCAGCTGGATTTGGAAACTTAATACCAGTAGGTGTTGCAAAAGTACAAAGGAGGTTCACTTTCAAGATCTCTATAAGAAGGTAACAAATATGTATATTGATTTCAAATCCTACAATACAAAGTATTGTATTTGTTACATAAGGTAGAACTGTTACATAAGTTTAGGATGCTAAAATCTATGTCTTCACTTCCGCCTGCTACACTTCAATAAATGCCTTATGCAATTCTGCTAAGTGATCTTTCCAGCAATGACACATTAAGTACTTCACTAGTACATCTTTTGCCATTTCACATCTTGCACATATTAAGAACCTGCAAAACTTTTGATTTGACAAAAAAATAGCATAGCAGAAAATTGTGTGAACAATACAGTGATAGGAAAACATCAGCATTAGAAACCAAATTAGCAGTAAATTCTTTGCAGTCCAAGAAAACATCAGAAGTAGTAGAAGTAAGACCAAAAACAACAATTCAAAAACCAACTAAGCAGTTAAAAAAACAAATACAAAACACATTGTCCCATTGTCCAAATAGTAACCATTGTCCCATTTACAACAATTCATGTTTCCTTATCATCATCTCCCTTCTCCTCCTTAACAACCAAACTCTTTTCTTCTTTGAATTTTGAGTGCTAGAAAATTGATCAAGTAAGCTTCTCTTAACAGCATCAGTCTCAGTTACATGAACTGATTGTTCCTTCACAGCATTCACATTTGGACTCTCTGCCTCTTCCTCTGAAAAAAATCCCTGAATAGATAGTATTAAATCAGTTTAGTAGAAGTACCTGAAAAAGAAATACGTGAAAAAGAACCTGAAGAGCCTGAATATCATATAGGTTACTTACCTCATCTGAATTTGTTTCATAGTCAGTAACTTGGGATAAACCATCATCTTTATCAGCAAGGAGACCAGGACAGTAAGTATTGAACATCTCAGGGAAGTGTTTCACTGGCATTACAAGAATAGCATGACTTAGGTTGTCTAGCTGATTTTTTTGCACATTGACCTTAAAGAAAAGACCTCGGCCCAGCATAGTCTTAAGCTCTTTAGGGATCTTAATCATTACCTAAGATTTGAAATGAAATTAGAAAATAGTACGTGAAAAAGAAGTAGTAGAAGACACATTAATCAGCTTTATTATAAGTAAACAAACCTTTGGCTGCTTTGCTATCAATTCATCAGCTCTTACACTAACCAAATCAAGTGCTTCACGATCCCATAGAAGAAAGGGTGCTGTACCTTTAACATCAACAACTCTAACCTTGATTTTATACCTGTAGATGCAGTCATCATATCTGCTGCTACACTTGCTACACCGAAACATTCCATCAATTAATTCCACCTTCTTATTACATCCTGGATCTTTGCAGGACTGGTAAAACCAATCATCAACATTAGACTCTATTCCGATAATCTGTGCAGGTACCCAGAATTCACCTACCTGTGCAAAAGGAAAAAAAGGTAATCACCTACTATAATTACATTCAATTACTACTGATCAGAAAGAACTTTTATGTACCTCTCTATTCTGAAAGATGTCAGATATGGTAATGATACGCATTTTTGAACTACTTAAATCACCACCACTTGAATTACCATAACTATAAGCTGAGTTTGAGGTAAGGCTCTTTAAAGGTGTTTGCTGCAAAGATAGGCTAAAAGGGAAATAAAATATATCAATAAATTGTGTACTGTAATCCAAAATGATAAACAATAAACAAAATAATTGTGTATGGCGACAAACCTCTCTCTAAACTCCACAAACTCAGTACTATCGCCATTAAACAGAAGTTGGGTAGCATCATAAGAACTTGTTATTTTCACTTCAGCAACTACATCATAACATTTGAACTTATATTGCAGGAAATTGGAAATTCAAATGGTACACAGTATGAGGTAAGGACAACATAACATACAACTGTTATTTAAAGTATGATTCGTATGCACATTTGTCTGCTCTAAGAAAATATAGGGTTAGTTGACTTACAGTTTTCAGAAACCTTCACCCTTCCCATCTGAATTAGCACAATGACTGGCTCTCCAAAATCCTTTATGAAATAAGGCATCACTTTCTCAACATGCTGATCCCATACAGCGCATTTAAGTTGATTGCCACTTACAAAAAAACATTAGAAGGTTAAAAACAGAAGAGAATAATATCTATGTTTATATTCAATTTTTTGTAGGACTTACTTTAAATCCTCAATGAGGAAATCTATGAGCCGGGAAGGCCTACCAGATATCAACTTGTCCAAAGGGTTGTATATTTCCACAACCCTTCCAATCACATCTACAAAAAACATAGAAAACAATAAGAAAAAAAAAAGAAAAAGGTCAGCAGTATATTCTTTAGCCATTAGATGATTAGTAGTCTTGAACTATATAAGAAAACAAAGAAATAGATGAAACATACCAACCAATACTTTAGGATCCATTGTCTTCAAAACAGTAAAAGACTGTAAACGATACATATGTGTAGGAAAATCTAATCCTTTGTAGCCTTTTACCAATGTCTCATTGAATAACTTCAACATGTGAGGACCACTGCATGTCTTATAGGTATAGTAATGTTGAACTAATAGGAAGTTTTTTATACAATACACATTGCCTTCGATAAATTTATTCTGAATAGACACATTCTTTCCAGGAATATGCAGATGAACATATGCCCCCTATAAAATAAGAGGTAATTAATTTCTACTGTTGTATATTGTATCATGAATGAAGCAGAGAAGTTTACAATTACTAATATTACCTCTTCATCATGTAGAACACACTCTCTTGATTTGATATCTTGGCTAAACCGGCTTTGAGGAACATCGTATGTACGCACTGCTCTCAACTTAATGGCAGCAGTCGTTTTGTTCTTCTTAATCTCTCTTACAACAATGTACATTGGAGCCATGGCGTACGACTGGAGAGTGTAGTTCTGAAAGTTGTGTACGACTGGAGAATGGAGAATGTAATTGTTAAGAAACTGTAATATGTATTTATATTGGTAGAAATAGGTTTAAATTGATTCAGATTGGGATGGTAATCGAAGAGTCACGGTGATTACCAATAACTATCACACCCTTTAGTTGGAAACCCAAAGGGTGTTTAATCATTAATGACAAACAAAATATCCGGCCTCAAAAATATCACTTCATTTAACGCAATCTGATTTCCCAATATTTGCCCAAAACGACTGCGTTTCTAGTGGGCGGGAAACCGAAATTTTTTTATTTTTCAGAAAGTTGTTGCTTATATATATATATAGATATAGATTTTAGTGTTCAATTTTTTTATGCTTATTAATAATATATAAGTAATTAACATATAAGTCTCACCATACTATTGATAAAAATAATAATGTTAAGAATATTGATGTGAGTGAAGAACTATATAACCCCTTAAAATATGCAATTCTCAAACTTTTCTAGGTTTGCACATTTAGTATTAACATTTTTCATATTTAGTATTAAGATATTGCACTTGCAAAAATGCAAAAGTGCATTGTAACGTGTTGACGCCAACGTCCGGCGACGACCTTACACACGGGTGTGACAATTTCTTTGTTGGAAAGCTACCACGTCCTTGTTTCGCTCAATTTTGCGTAATTACTTCTCGTATTGCTCCCATCTTATGTAGTTCTTATTTCCTTAATTGGGCAAAGGCGCTCCTAATCGCTTCTTCTTCCTTTCATTGTGTAATTGGATGTAATTATGAACAAAGACACATCAATTATATCAATTTTCTAACTTTACACGCAAAAAGTATACATCAAATAGAATAAAATAGGGTAAAATATAATCAAATTAAGGTGTTATTAACATCTCCAATGCACACGAAAGAAGGGAGAAAGAAGGTGAGGGCGAAAACAAGCTCCGGGGAGATGGTTCTCTCTTGAGCTTGTCGCTCCATGTGCATGGCGAATGCCTGCATGTGATCACACGCCATATTGCGAATTTTGTTTTATTTTTTTATTTTTTGTTTGTTATTTTTTTAGTTTTGCTTTGTTTTTTTTTTTTTTTTTTGGCGAGGGCCTTCAATTAATAAAATAAATAAATCAGGTGCCTATGACTTGATTAATTTTTTATTTTGTTTTTATTTTCATTTTTTATTTATATTATATTTTTAATTATTTTTAAATTCATTTTTAAAATTGACGGTAGGAATTTTGAGATACATTTATTTTTAAAATTTTTAATTATATTAATTTGTTCTGTAGATGATTTTAAATGCAAATTGTAATGTGGTGTTACTTTTTTTAATTAATTTATGGTATTATATTTTATAATTTAAAATTATTTTCTATCATTATTTTAATTTATTTTGATTTTAATTTCAAATTATAATTATAGGAAAGTGAATAGAATAGTAGATCATGTGAATGAGTATAGAGCCCACAAAAGGAGAAGAATTGGAGAGAAAATAATGGAGGATATTATATAGTGATGTGAGTTGTGCCCCACAAAAATGAGAGATTACGAGAGAATACTTGTGACAATTGTTATACCACCGAGGTCCGGTCCAAACATTTTATACGCTCTGGAAAAAATTAAAAAAAAAGGTCCTATATGAAAAAAATTAAAATTTAATAATACTAAAAAATGATAATATCAAATAATTAACATGAAATAAGATTAGAAAATTTTCAACAATGTAATGGAACTGCAAAAAATGAGAATTCTTCAACACAAGAATGTGCCATATCATTAACAGTAAAATTAAAACTATGACAAACACCTGACATGTATAAATCTAGTTTTGTGAAAATAGTACGCATATACTAATTTTTTATTTCTCCATATTCATTTGCACCTATAGCAATGAAAATTTCGAGGTTTTATAAATGTTCAATATTCATGTTAGAAAAAATTGAACGGTAGTATTTATGTCTCTATTTATGTTTTTCGTTACGAATGTAATTATATATATACTCACATGTATCTACTCTATAATAAAGCAACAATGCCCTGAAGCCATTTTCCCGCCCAAATGATACTGCGTCGTTTTAGAGACATTACGTACTGAATGAGATTATTTAATACTACGTATACATTAAATACGTTTACATGACTAGCTTTGTATTGATTTTTTTAATTTTTTTAATAGCAATGCATGTATGAGTCGGCTTAATCAATTGCGTCTCAAGTATCGAGTAAATAACTGCACAGTGCCACACTGTCACATTAATTTTGGAATACGAATCGGTGGGTAATTATAAAAAAAAAAAAAAAATTAAAATTGTAAGCAACATATCAATACATTCGTTCTGAAAGGATGTGCATATTAAATAAGATAATGATGATGGTTCATGCTTCCAAAGCTTGCCTTTTCGTTTCTCTATAACACTTCATATCAGATTGACCTGTATATAAAGAAGTCGAAACAGATAAATAATGTCAGCCCAGGACATTAGTCCAGTTCACACGAGAAGAGCAATGAGGTTGAGATTAGTAAGGACCTACGAAGTACCTGAAATCAGAGCACGAAATGTGATGAGAAGTAAAGAGTGTGTGTTTCATGATGATCAGGTAAATGCATACTGTATTTTTTTCTCTACTTGCTTTTGGTGAATGGTAAATGGTAAGTACCACTTGCTTTTACTTCTATGGTTTATGATATCTACTTAATCTGTTTTGTTTTTTTTTTAGATGAAGTGAGGATTACTAGCTCTTATGATGCCACAAAACTGTGGATTAATCACAGTTTTGATGAGTTTTGCTGCATTTAGGTCCAAGTAAGTCCTAATACCTTTTATTTATCCCTCTAAACTATAGGTTTGATTTTGTATATTAGTCTCTAATTTCTATTTTTAGACTTGCTGCTGAAAATAGTCCAGTTCGTAGTATTACAACCACAACTGTTCTATCTCATCTACTGGCTTAGGTGATTTTAAAAGTGGTTGTATAACACATTTTTACTTTGCTCCCTTTTTACTTTGGGATGGAGAGTGTGAAATTTTGGTAGTGGTCCCAGCAAGCTTATTGTTTGAAAAGTATCATTAGATAATTTACCATTTACTAATAAGTAATAAAGACCAATCTATCTTTTAGGTTGATGTTGACATTCCACCAGAGTTGGAATCATTGATTGGAATGTCAATGATCTTCATACTGTCACTAAAAAAAGATCAAATGTGTGGACCTACTTCAGCATATAATGTGATGCGAGTTATAAGGGATGAGGCTTTAGTTGATGCATACTATTCTACGCGACATGATACCCAAGAGAAAGATCTAATTTCTAGAATGATTGAAGAAGATGATAATGAAAGTTCAGACTCTGATCAGGTACAATTCTTTTTTTTTTTTTTTTTTTTGAAAACTCAGGTACAATTCTTAGGCAACTACCTAATAACCTAATCTTTGAATACTATTGGTCTCAGTACATTACACTGCCACTTATTTCCTATTTTCACTCATTTTCAGGAAGGATCTAAAGGTGATGAAGTAAACACTCCAGCTAATGCATCTCAAGAGAGGGGAAATGAGACAAACTCTGATAATTCACACTATCAAGAGGTGTCTAATGGGCCAATTTTCTACATCAACCAAACTGAAGTTGTCAAGGATGGGCACTGTCAAGTCAAAATGTTGATTTCATGTTCGGGAGACACTTTAATAATTTACTTTTGGCCATGTTTTTAGACTTTTGAATTTGGTAACACTGTTTCAGTGTTATCAGTTTTTTCCATGTTTTTGTGAACTACTACTATCATTTCTATTACTATTTTGTCTGTTTTTCTAACTAATTGATTTCTTTCTATATATTAGTCTATGAACTCTATATGAGCAGAACTCATATTAGTCAATGAACTCTATATGAGCATAACACAGGAATGTCGACAAGAGAAGAGCTATGGATTGAAGCAAACCAGTTATGGAGAACAGTTATACAAGCATTTGAAAAGCTTCATTAGTTTTGTAACATGGAATTTGTCTATCCAAATACTTAGTTTTGCTACGAGAATATAACGCATGTTTACCAAATTCCATACATATCCTAAATTTTGCTTGCAGTTATAAACATACAGTTACTCACATTTGAACATTTTAAATTTCAAATAAGGAGAACCAGTATGAAAGAATGAAATTCTAAAGTTAAAAGAATAAGAACTATAGAGCCTTGTGGTCCAGTGGCATCAAACCCTTCCCTGTATATGGGAGGTGGTGGGTTTGAGCTTTCAGTCCTTTTACCTTTGCCCAAACTTGGACATTTTTAACTCAGTACTGTTATTGCCTTAAATAAAAACATAAAATTTGGATTTTTTGGTAAAAAAAAAAAGTGAAATTGTTGCAACTGCTATAAAAACGAGATGAACTACATCTACTGACTTATTCAGTTAAAAGTATATTATTAAGAATTAAACTCACAAGTTCAACTAAATTGAAATGAAAAACTTAAGATAAAAAAACTTTCAAATAGCTGTTAATTTGAAAACTTACCCAAATATCAAAAAGAAAGTTGTTAACAAATAAGTGATTCCATCTCCAACAGATAGTTGGTAAATTCAAACTCACAATTTCAACTAATTCAAAAAGAAAGACTTAAAAAAAATGCCAAAAAATGAATTCTTGAAGAAAAAAAAAAGAAAAAGATGAACTTGGTTTTATTGTTTTGTAAATAAACTTGAGAACACAATAAAACCAACTTTCAAATGCCACGTTTCAAAACAGATTTACTACTGTTGCGGTATAAACAAAAATGAAAGCAATAACTTGGTTTTATATTTGTGTAAAAATATTGAAATTAAATACTAAAACAAGGCATCGAAATTCAAATGTCATCATATGCCAATACTGTAACAAACTTATGACATCTGACAGTAAAAAAATATAAATTCACTGAATGAAATAACACTAAGATCATACTAAAGGCATCAGAACTATAATATCATCATATGCCAAAAAACTATAAAAAAAAAATTGTTAGTTTGCTGTTAAAAAAATGAAATCACTGCCTATACATATACATTAAACAGTTTTGGGTAAGATAGGTATGCAATTCCCTAAAAGTAGCACACATTCAACTTTTCAATGTAAAATGAAAAGTCATTGCCTGTTTTGTAATAAATGAAATATATGACTAATCATTACTTTTGTTAGTTACATGCAATCTGATATGAAGACAATTAAAATTCTCACACACAACATCAAGCTCAAATCAAATTAGACACAGCTCACCAATTTACCAGCAGAAAACATTATGAGGCAAATCTTCACTTCAGACACAATAGGCAGCAAGAGAGAACAGACAGTTACAGATAAAGTTACCTTCAATTCGAACACTTACCTCTCAATTATGAGCCATAATCATAATATGATATTCGTATGTTATATCTCCTGCTCATTTTTGCCTGCCTTTGCTATTTTCTTCAACACTTAACCTGTACTCATATTTGAAATGTTCTGTGACTGCAAAAAAAAATCGAATAATTACTTGCATGTTACATGTACTATCATCGTATTAGTAGAAATATTAAATTTATGAAATTCGTTGTAGAAATTTAGGTTAAATATATCACTATCGCAGCGTACTATATTAGAGAGTTCAGATTTACATTTAGAATTAAAACCCTAATCTATATGAAGCATATATCGAAGAATATACTATTTTTTTAGCTAACCACTCAAGAACAGATTTAAAAACCTAAATCTTAGTAGAAACCCTAACATTAAACTCATCAAAGCAGTAGGTTAACTTATCTGTTTATACGATCATGGCCGATGGGCTAAAATCCATTCTTCATCACCCATTTTCTGCATTCGAACCTGGCGAAGCTGTAAATGAACGATACCTTACCCAGATCGGACCATTTTAGGACATATGTGTATGTATAAGTGTATAACGACAGAGTACGAGAGAATAGGTGTCATAAGAGAGCAGAACGCCGGCTAAGTGTGGAAGACGAATGGTCGGCAGGTGGGGTTAACACACCATTTATAGACCAATTTTATTTGGGTCGGGTTTATGGTCTAATGTTTGTCTGTGATTTTGTGCCTAATTAGTTTTTGGGTCATATTAGTTGTTATTGTAATTATATATCAATTATATCATTTATTTTGTGCCTAATTAGTATTTATTATTAATTTTCATTATTAATTCTTATGTAGAAAATGTATAAGTTGATGGGTTAGCAAATTATACAACGAATTTGTTAGAAAAAACGTCACTATATTAAGTCTCAAAGAAGATTGCTGCCACATTCTTCTCTTACAAATGATACACCAGTGCCACATTATATGAATGAAGTAAACAATGGTGATTGCAAAACGTATCTAAGTTGTGATACAGTGTGTAAAGCAGATGATTCTGGAGATATGCTATCTGCATTGCATACACCAGAGTTCCTAAATGGTTTACTTTGTTCTGGAATTCCAAATCATTGTTTGACTATTAAAGTGGGATCCCACTTATGCTTTTGAGAAATATTGATCACTCATTGAGACTCTACAACGGTACTAGGTTAATTGTTAAAAGGTTGGCTGATCACTTTTTGGAAGCTAAAATAATGTCTGGCACGCATGCAGAAACTAAAGTTCTAATTCATAGGATGCCGTCAACACCGTCTGACACAAGATTGCCTTTCAAGTTCTAAAAAAAATAGTTTCCATTAATGCTATCATATGCCATGACAATCAATAAAAGTCAAGGTAAAACACTTTCACATGTGGGTTTGTTTTTGAGAAAGCCGGGTTTAGTAATCCGAGGGGATTACAAATTTTGATTTGTGGGAAAAATTCACCATCTGTAACTACAACTAAAAATGTTATTTACAAACAAGTTTTCAATAATGTGTAATATTCTTCAACTTCATTCTGTTTCTCACTATTGTTTTTTTGAAAGAACCAAACTCAATTAATCAATTGAGAAATACAATGAGGGGGGACACCAAACCAACTATGAAGATCAGTGCCACTGTTTACTCTTTAGCCAAGAAAGAGCCTCCTTGACGGCAAGAGGTTCGGCTAAACGGGCTTCATTAACCGGTCTCAAAGGGCCGGGGATAGCAGCGAGGAACAAACCAGTATGAGTGCGAATTACTACGCCAAAAGAAGCAGAATTTTCTATGACCGATGCATCAACTTCACAATAGACCCAACTTGCATCAATGCCCTGAGTTCTTTGAACAGTCTGGCGGGGAATGGAAGAAGTATTTGCCTTTTGAAAATCACACCAGCACTGTCAATCCTTGATGCAATTAGTCACAGAAATTCTTATTGCATTTACATTCCATGGTTTGTTGTTCCAAACATATTCATTCCTGTTCTTCCAAACAGTCCATAAACTAGCAATAATACTCCTGCTTTTATTTTCATCATCTTCTGTCTCTCACTATTTTTTTTGACAATAACTGTTTCTCACTATTTAATTCATTTTACTTTGTATTTTTTTTGACTATTCGAGAAGTTTCTTATGTTGAAGGATTAAAGTTCAACTTGTTGAGCACAAGTCAATTTTGCGATAAAGGATACAAGGTCATCTTCTCACGGGATGAATGTCAAGTTATTTCTGATCTATCTCATGAAGTTGTCTTAACAGCTAAACGAAGGAAAAACATGTATGTTGTCACATGGGAATCAGCAAGACCGAATACATGCCTAATTGCTAAAAGCAAGCAAGATCTAAGCTGGGAATGGCATCATAAGCTCAATCATCTTAACTTCAAAGCTATCAACAAACTTGCAAGAAAGGAATTGGTCGAAGGATT
>CP025656.1:6710693-6778700 GCA_003576665.1 Ipomoea trifida
TAATACTCACTGGTTAATAGGTTTTGAATTTCGATCTCCCTCCAACGGATCTGAAATTCCACCTATAAATACCCTTGTCCCATCTCACTTTGACAAGGTTGAATTGCGCGAAACATTGTTGTTCAAGCTAAAATTTCCAGTGTGATATTCTTAAGCATACAAAGCCTTATTCAGTTTTATTTGGAAGTTCTTGTGAGCTTAAAGAAGGAGAGCTCAAGAATTCCAAGTTGGAGATTTACTTACTTATTCAACCATCTCTACGAGTGAAGTAGAAAGAGGCGGAGTAAACTTGGAAGAAGTTGAAAAACCTACCACAACATAGCTGCCGGGCTTTGTGATCAAAGGAGCTTGTTGTAAAGAAGATTGTACTATAAGGAGATTATAGTGCAAACCTTCACGTGTTGTGAAGAAGAGTGGAGTAGGCTTTGTTAACAGCCGAACCACTATAAAACTCTCTCTCTCTATCTCTATCCTTTTATTTACTATACGCATAGCATTACATACATCATCTTCACCTAATCGTTTGATAAGAAAAACTCTAGTGCAAAGTAAAAGTTAAAAACTTGATACAAGTCTTTCCGCTGCATTTAACTCTTTAAAAAGTTTTCAAAATTCCCTTGAGTCTATTCAACCCCCCCCCCCTTTCTAGACTCATAACGTCTTCACCGGGACCAACAACAATCTTTAGTATACATTTTATGTCCGTGCATCGCACAGGTGCAATTACTAGTTATGTACTATGGTTGATGGATGATTGGAATTCTAACTTTCTACCTATTGCTTTATCTCCACTTTCTACCTCTACCTTTTATACTATTCAATATTTTCATGTTATAAACTTGTTGCAATTCACCTGTTATGAGCTAATGGGCCAACGGACACAATTACAACAAAGTTAATTTGCACTATTTGTATTCATTATTATTAGAGTAGTATTTAACTACGGACTCTTGTTACTATAGTATATTTGTAATAGGACTCTAGTTGTAGATTTATTTATCTTCCCTGTACTTCTTTACAGTCTATTACGTGATATTGAATATACACAGATAATTCCTAAAGCTCTCATCTGGTATCAGCTTAAGGTTCGTTCCTATGGCCAATGTTACTGATGGTCAGGCTGTTTCGTCGAGTCGCACGGTGACTGAGGTTTCTTCTGCTCAGCCGTTGCCTGCTCCAAATATGTTGCAACAAGCTCACCACTACGTCTCTATTAAGCTTACCGCAACGAATTTCTTATTTTGGAAGGCCCAACTTGTGCCGTTTTTGCGTGGGCAGTTTTTGTATGCCTTTGTTGATGGATCCTATCCTTGTCCGCCACAGTTTCTTGCGTCGACCACGCCTGCAGCTTCAGCTACTGCTTTGCCTCCTACGCCCAATCCTGCGTATGCTCAATGGATTCAACAAGACCAATCCATTTTGAGCATGTTGATTTCTTCAATGGCGGAAGAAGTTCTATACCTTGCCATTGGTCACGAGACCTCCAGGGCTGTCTGGTGTGCTATTGAAACTGCTCTGGGCTCGTGTTCTCGTTCGCGCACTCTTGGTCTCCTGTCGCAGCTCCAAGGTCTTCGTCAGGGTGAATCGTCGCCGGCGGAATATTTGAGTCGTGCCCGTGTTCTTGTTGAACAGTTGGCTCAGGCCGGCCGACCAGTTGATCTCAATGAGCAGAATTTGCATATATTCAGAGGCTTGCGTCCAGAGTATCGTGCCTTGGTGTCTTCGCTCACTACCAAGGATGTTCCGCTCACGATTCCGGAGGTCGCTGATTTGCTGAATGCTCATAATTATGTGTTTCAGGATGAAGGTGTGCCGTCGGCCATGGTGGCTCCTCCTGCTGCATTGTACGTCCAGTCGTCGAGTTCATCCCTGCAGGAGGGCGGTCGTGGTCGCGGACGGCAGCACCGTGGGCAGAGAGGTCGTGGCCAACGCGGTGGTCGCGGCGGAGTCCGATGTCAGCTGTGTGAGGCTCCTGGTCACTCGGCTCTTACCTGCTATCGCCGGTTTGTGGATCCGATGGGGTCCATGGTTGCTTCTGCTGGTTCGTCGCAGTTTGGCGGTCGGGCTTTCTCCGGCGGCTCTGGTTCGCAACGTACTGGACAGCAGTATGGTGGCTTTAATTCCATGCAGTCACGTGGCAATTTTCGCTCCCAGCAGTATGGTGACAATGCTTCTGGTTTGCAACATCAGTATGTGCCACGTGCCAATATGGTTAATCAAGCTCCAATTGATGAGTTTAATTCTGCCCCTTTTTCTAATGTGTGGTACCCAGACACAGGTGCTAATGCTCACGCCACTCCTCAGCTAGATGGTCTGCGTGACGTTGAGACGTATACTGGAGATGAGTCTCTCCGAGTCGGTGATGGTACTGGTTTATTGATTTCTAAAACTGGTTCCTTTTCTATTCCCACTTCGTTACGGTCACTGTCTCTACAAAATGTTTTGCATGTTCCTCAATTAAAAGCGTCTCTTTTATCTGTGCACAAATTTACTTCTGATAATGATGTATATTTTGAGTTTCACCCGAGTTACTTTGTTGTGAAGGACCGTCGCACCAGCCGGGTTCTTCTTAGGGGCACTAGTTCTGGGGGAATGTATCAGCTTCCAGTGTCATCTCCTGTTGCGTTCCTGTCCGCTCGTGCGTCTCCTCAGATATGGCACAACCGTCTTGGGCACCCTCATCTTCGCGTTCTTCGTCAAGTTCTTTCGGTTTGTCCCGTTAAAGGGTCTGTTAGTTCGTTTAATCTTTTCTGTAGTGCTTGTCAATTAGGGAAATCTGCTCGATTCCCACTTTCTCGTGTTAGTTATTCTAGTCGATCTGTTTTAGATCTTGTGTACACGGATATTTGGGGTCTAGCCCCTGAACTTTCTATTGATGGTTTTCGCTATTTCGTGCTTTTTGTCGATGATTATTCTCGGTTTGTTTGGTTTTATCCCATGAAATTAAAAACTGATATTTACTCTATTTTTGCCAATTTCCGTGCTTATGTTGAGAAGTTCTTTTCGCGTCCTATTAAATCTATCCAGTCTGATCTCGGAGGTGAGTATCGCAAACTCCATGCGGTTTTCACCTCTGCCGGGATTGTTCATCGTCAGTCCTGCCCTCATACTCATGAACAAAATGGCAGGGTTGAGCGACGGCATCGTCACGTTGTTGAGACTGGCCTTGCATTACTCGCTCATAGTTGTGTTCCTAAGTGTTATTGGTCTTATGCCTTTGAGTCTGCGGTTTATCTGATTAATCGTTTGCCCTCGTCGGTCACAAACAATGTTAGTCCCTACAGTCTTCTTTTTCATAAACCTCCGGACTATTCTATGCTTCCTGTTTTTGGTTGTGAGTACTTTCCGTGTCTCCGGCCTTACAATAAGCATAAGATGGATTTTCGCTCTGTGTCATGTGTTTTTCTTGGATATCCTTCCTCGTTTAGTGGCTATCGGTGTCTAGATCGTGTCTCTGGGCGTGTTTATGTTGCCCGGCATGTTCGTTTTAATGAGTCTGTTTTCCCGTTTCTTGCCTCTACAGGTTCCCTTAGGCCAGTGTCGTCTCGTTGCTCGCAGCTACCTTGGGCTAGTATCTCTGGGTCTGTTGTGTCTCCTGTCACTATGCCTGCTTCTCTTCTTGCAGGTGGTTCTTCTTCAGTTGATGCAGGCGGTGTGTCTCCTCTTGCAAGAGGTCCATCTCCGATTGATACAGGGGGTGTGGTTCCGGTCACTGTTCCTTCCTCTGCGGTTCAGCCTACCGGATTGCCTGCTGCTAGGGGTGCTCGTGGGGCTCGTGGGGGTGCGCGTGCCCATCGCCGGGTGGTTCTTCCCCGCTCTCATCGTATGGTTCTCCGTACCACTACGGCTGCACAGCGACAGTCCCCTGCTGCCTTAGTAGCTTCCATTGATGATGATGTTCCCACCTGTTACTCTCAGGCGGTTAAATCGCCTGACTGGAGGGCTGCCATTAGGGGTGAGCATCGGTCGGTTTCGGTCGGTTTTCGGTTAATAACCGAAATAACCGAAATTTTAACCGAACATTCATAACCGACCGAAAACCGACCGACCAACATGCATAACCGATATAACCGAAACCGACGGTTTTCGGTCGGTTTCGGTCGGTTAAATATAACCGAATTTTTTTAGTAAAATAGCTAAATTTATTTGACTAATGGTAAAAGACTACATTATTAAGGGGAAGTAACAATATCATAGTATTTATAATCCATTAAAATTAATGTTTTCAAGTACAATAATAGTTTAGCGATATATAAATGACTACATTTATACATTATATACTTAACAAATGTTGTGCGATCCAATACTGCAATGTAACTTATATAAATCTATATACTAGTGCGTACTGTATGGAATAGTACTAATAC
Organism: Ipomoea trifida; assembly: GCA_003576665.1. Classification (NCBI taxonomy): domain Eukaryota; kingdom Viridiplantae; phylum Streptophyta; class Magnoliopsida; order Solanales; family Convolvulaceae; genus Ipomoea; species Ipomoea trifida. The sequence continues at coordinate 6,715,061 of CP025656.1, forward strand.
TATGATGTAGCTTATATAAATCTATATACTATAATGACTAGTACGTACAGTATGTAGCTTAGGGAAGGATTAGTGTAATCATATATAAATAATTATAAGGAATATTGCGTACAGTATGTTAGTGTGTGTGTATATATATATATATATATATATATATATATATATATATATATATATATATATATTCATACGTACATATATAAAACGTACATATATATGATATGAAAATATTGTGTGTGTCATATACATATTAGGATTAGGAACTATAAGACTACTCAATATAATATTCTTAGAATAACTGGAATTAGGAAACTATAATATCGTTAAAATAATATTAGTAAAATAAAGTGATTAAAATTAATGTGATAGACTATGGACTTGTAAAATATAAATGGGATGTGGTTAAATTTTTTTTTCTTTTAGATTAATCTTCGGTTTTTCGGTCGGTTATCGGTTTTTCAAGTGAAAAACCGATAACCGACCGAAAAATCGAAATAACCGAATTTTTTTAACCTTAATAACCGAAAACCGACCGAAAACCGAAATGTTCGGTCGGTTCGGTTTTCGGTCGTCGGTTTTTCGGTCGGTCCGGTTTTTTTTGCTCACCCCTAGCTGCCATGGATGCTGAGTTCAATGCATTACTTCTGAATCGCACTTGGAGGCTTGTTCCTGCTTGCCCTGGTATGAATGTCATAGGGTGCAAATGGGTTTTCCGTGTGAAGCGTAAGTCTGACGGTTCTGTTGAGCGATTTAAGGCCAGGCTGGTTGCTAAGGGCTTTAATCAAGTGGCCGGGGAGGATTACTCTGAGACGTTCAGTCCGGTGGTTAAGCCTACCACCGTTCGTCTGTTGTTGGCTTTTGCTGTGTCTCGAGGGTGGACTATGCGTCAGTTAGATGTCCACAATGCCTTCCTCAATGGCAATGTCACGAAGGATATTTACATGCGTCAGCCTCCAGGTTATGTGCATCCTTCTCTTTCTAATCATGTGTGTAAGTTGGAGAAGTCTTTGTATGGCCTTAAGCAGGCTCCACGTGCGTGGTTTATGCGCTTGCATACTTATTTGCTCTCTGTTGGGTTTTCATCCTCTCGAACTGACGTTTCGCTGTTCGTTTATGTCTCTGGAGCATTGCGTGCGTATGTGCTTGTTTACGTTGATGATATCTTGCTGCTAGGCAATTGTTCTGTGTTGGTTGATGATTTGTTGGCTAAGTTAGCCTCTGAGTTTAAGATTCGTGACCTTGGCAAGCCGCGGTTCTTTCTTGGTGTGGAGGTTGTTTACGATGGTTCAGCTGTTATTTTATCTCAGCGTCAGTATATGCTTGAGGTCTTGCGCAAAGCAGGTATGGAGTCGTGTAAGCCGTTAGCTACACCCATGGCTGTCTCTGTGTCTAGTCAAACTGATGCTGATTCCTCTCTTGATGATCCTTCGGCTTATAGACAGTTGGTTGGCTCTTTGATGTATATGCTGGTGACTCGACCCGATCTTTCTTTTGCTGTGAATCGTCTCTGTCAGTTCATGCATAGCCCGACTCGTTACCACTGGTCTGCCTTGCAACGGGTCATGCGCTATGTCAAGGGGACTTTAGATCTTGGTCTCCGGCTCACGGGTTCGCTAGCTCCCACTGTTCATGTATTTTCTGACTCTGATTGGGCTGGTTGTCAGGTTGATAGGCGGTCTACTGCTGGTTATGCCATCTTTCTTGGTTCCAGTCTGGTCTCTTGGGTCTCTCGGAAGCAGCGCACCATTGCTCGTTCCTCTACTGAGGCTGAATATAAAGCCCTAGCTGATGTTTCAGCTGAGGTTGTCTGGATTCAGTCTTTGCTTCGTGAGCTTGGTTTGCCTCTCTCCTCTACTCCTGTGTTGTGGTGTGATAACCTCGGGGCTACTTATCTGTGTTCTAACCCCGTGTTTCATGCTCGCACGAAGCATGTGGAGATCGATTATCATTTTGTACGTGAGCGTGTTGCCGCTGGGGATCTCAAGGTCAACTTTATCTCCACTAAAGACCAAGTAGCTGATATCTTTACCAAGCCTCTTCCTGGGCCGCGTTTTTCAGAGCTCCGTGTCAAGCTAGGCGTTGTCCCTTGTCCATCGTCTGCTTGAGGGGGTGTATTAGAGTAGTATTTAACTACGGACTCTTGTTACTATAGTATATTTGTAATAGGACTCTAGTTGTAGATTTATTTATCTTCCCTGTACTTCTTTACAGTCTATTACGTGATATTGAATATACACAGATAATTCCTAAAGCTCTCATCATTATCACTAGTATTTTGGCATGTGCATTGCACGGAATGGATTTGTTATAATAATTTAAGAATATTTGGATCGATTTACAATTATATAAATTATAACATCGAATATTATATAACGCCATTGATGAACTTTATTGGTTGGATTGATTATGTTTTCTGATGTTTTCCTTTCTTGAATTAGAGCAAATAACAATTATCCAATTACCTGTGCGATGTACGGATAAATTTTTTATTATATATTTAGATAATAAAAATAAAGATGAAATTATAAAATATTTTAATATTGAACGTGTACATTTATTTGATTATAAGATTAGTGCAAAAGTATTACACAATTAATTGAATAATATATGACTTGTTTGTCTATAACTATCTTTAAAAGATCGATATGTAATATGACTTATGTAATTATATTATATTATTACTAAAATAAATATGAGAATATGAGAAATAATTTAATTATAATTATTATAAAAATAAATTAAATGATCAATGTTTAGCTTAATTACCATTATGCTACCACCTCCACATCTAAACCTTCGTTCCATAGCAGCGCAAGCCCCCAACTCCTACCTTCGGACTCAACGACAAAGCAATTTGCTTAACCCAATTTTACCCGAACCCTCTCCATACGACTTGAACCGCACAAAGTCTCACATAAAAAAATAATGTCAGGCTTCTTTTGATAAACAAAGCCCAACAAAACCTGAACTGCCAGTGGATTACCTAATCCACGACAGTTCCAACTTAAGCAACTCATTGGGCTCGGTGGGCCTAGGAGCCAGGACCCACCTCATCAGACTCAACCACATTGTGACACTCAACCAACATAGGAGTACCCCACACATTACTCCCTCCACTCACAGCACCCTCATCCCCTACTCTACGACGTTTCTGATCTGTTATGACCACTCCCTCACCACCACCTTCCTCATTTACCCCATCATTATTAGTATCATTTACCCTGGAATAACAACCGAAGAAAGAGAATTTATCGGTGCCAAAGTAGTACGCAATGAATTGTCGTCATTATGCATTAAAGACCCATCATTCCCTTTCGTAACGTTCGACCGTTCAGGTTCAGCACCTCTCACCGCCAGCGGTGCAGGATCCATCACCAACCAAGGGTTCACCAGAACAGCAACCGGACGACGACCCCTAGCCCTCAACCAGGAGCCAAAATTGTTCTCCTTCCCTTCCATGGATGTTTCACAAGCTAAAGGACATAACTTATCTCCATGCCCAATAATATAATGATGCCACTGTAAGTGCAATATTTATAATGCACATTAGTATTGGCTTTATTATTAACAAAACCTTAGGTTTATTTTATTTTATTTTGTGTTGTGGGTGACGTGTTTAAAGCTCATGGTCTCCAACAAAAGCTGATCAGTTTGATTCAAGTATCATGGGTTTGTTTTAAAGTGAGTGGACAATATTTATTCAAGGAGTAATTTTTGCTATGGGTTGAGGAAAGTTAGTTACGTGGATGGCTATTTAAAGAAAGGATTATGAAGCTTATTTTGGCAACTTTCCTATTGAGTTTTACGAGACAATTGAGCTAAGAGATCTTTAACATTATTCAAGCAGTATTTGTGATTTTCAATGTTCGGTTCTTCGTTCATGATCTGGTGCTGATTCAGCAAGGTTGAGGCTGCACGAATCCAATCACGTAAAGATGTTTTGAAGATTATTTTGATGAATGTTGATGTAGTAGGTGTTGGACCTTGTGTATGTTTAGCATTTCATCTCCCGGAGATAATTATGCCTACTGGAAAGCCCGCACAAAAATGCATCTTCGGGCTCAAGGTGTTTGGAAGACAGTGCTGTCTGGATGGGATCATCCTACCAAAGCTGGTGAAAAAGAAGGAGATCCACCAGTGATAAAACCTGAAGTTGAATGGACTTTGGCAGAAACAACCACCGCAAGCTATAATGCAAAAGCTCTTGATATAATTTTTTCTTTAATTCACGAAAGCCAATTTAATTTGATTACAGGTTGTGCCACCGCCAAAGAAGCTTGGGAAATTCTATAAACAACGTATGAAGGCACTACCCCGGTCAAACAATCCAAACTTCAGCTGGTTCAGAGTGACTTCGAAGACTTGCGAATGAATGAAGATGACAATATTGTAAGCTTTAATGAAAGAGTTCAAGAGATAGCCAGTCGTGCAGTCACTCTAGGTGAACTATTTTCACAACAGAAGTTAATCAAAAAGGTGTTACGTTCTCTTCCACCGCGGTTCAGAATGAAGGTAACTGCTATACAGGAACACTCCGGGTGGGAAAAACAAACCTTGGCTGAGCTAATGGGTAATCTCAGAACCTATGAAATGGAAATATTGACTGACCATTCTAGAAAACAAAAGAATGTTGCTTTTACAGTTGACGAACAGGTCCCTGAAACAAATCCAGACGATATTGAGGATGATGATCCAGTAGTTTTATTAACCAAACATTTCAATAAGATCTTGAAACAGGTCAAACAAAAGAAAAACTTCCGCGGCAAAGAATCTTTGCATTGTATAAAATAAACACAATATAACTATTGAAATTATATCTCTTTTTAATTTTTTTTGATAATGAATAATTTTTATTATAGAAAATAGAGACAATATAACTAATGAAATTATATCTCTTTTTAAATTTTTTGATAATTAATTTTTAAATACATATGTATTTTTTTTTTTTTGTTGTAGGTACCAATTTATTTAATAATTTAATAAGAGTAATAGAGTGGGGTATTTACTTTTCAATAATATACTTTAACATATTCATATTAATAATTAATTTTTAAATGCATATGTATTATTATTTTTTTTATAGCTACTAATTTATTTAATCTACACTTATAATAAGAGTCAATAATGTTATACCCTTAACTGGAACTAAAAAAATATTGATATAATAGTCTGCTATAACATATTGTACTTTGTTTTGGTGTAATAGTTTGCTATAACATATTCTACTTTGTGTTCTTCTTATTGTGCAACCTCGAATTAAATTTCTAATATATCATAATCTTTTATAATTTTTCCATTAAATATAACGGAAGTTTAACATTAAATTCTTTAGCCAATTTATTTCTTTATTGCAGTTTTCAAACAAATTGGCAATATCTTATGTATAGATTCCTAACTTGCCTAAAATTAGAATATTGAAGTCTTAATAAGATACTATAATATTTGTATAGATTCCTAACAATCAATATTCTACCTAAAACAATAGTATATAAACCCCTCCCATTCTCACTGATATTCACCAAAAACTAAACCTAACATATTCTGTAACACCTTATTTACTTAACATTCTATACCGTATGATCCGCATAATAGTTTCCAGATTCTGTGCTTTATGAGGTTTATGATTCCTACCTCATCTCTAAATAGGACTAACTCCAAAATATTATTGTAATCTTGCCTTTACCATTCCTACTCTGACTAGAATTATTTCTTATATCCCTATAAATATATCTCTTTATTTATTTAGTAGATACAATCCATCAATAATAAAATTTTCTTTCTTGCAAACTAAAAGAGCTTTAGAGAGAAAGAAAGATGAAGTTCTCAATGAAGGTCCAAGACTCCCATCAAAAGGAGGCTTCTGAGACGCGGTGGCCGCTTCTCTTCCGAGCTAAAATCCCGATCTCCATCTTCAACCGTCCGTTTCTCTGCGGCTTCTCCACCACTAGTCTCCAGCCCTCCGACGACGACGACTTCTCCGTCTTCCTCGCCACCAACTTCTCCTCCGGTTCTTCTCTTAAGCTCGCCTACTCCTACAATGGCTCCCCCACATCTCCGCTAACGCTCACTCTCAAATCAGGGCTTGGCCTCAAAGGTTCACCCATCAACTCCCCTTTTATAATTTCCGCCAATTACTCTGTCTACCCACATAATCCCCACTATACTCCCACTTTGTCCTTCATCCTCAAACCCCAGCTCGGCCCCTTCTCTCTCAAGGCCCCCAGTTGTTCCAACCCTAGGGGGATTTCGGTGCTGGCCAGGACTGAAGTGCCAGTATCGGAGAGGTTTTTGATTAATTGCCGATGGGGCGTGAATTTTCCGGAGGATTTGGGGACAGGAATGCCGCATCTAAGTTTGAATAAGATTGAGATTGAGATGGTTGATGTGGTGAAGGAGAAGAAGGAATTGGATACACTGCAGAGCGAGAACAGAGAGATGAAGCTTAAGTTGGAAGAATTCAAAACTGGTAATCCCGGTGGAGACATAATGGAGAACAAAGAGGTGAAGAAGAATGACGTGGAGAGTGAATTGCAGAAAGCCACAAATAGTAATAGCGGCTTCTTCTTCTCCCCCTAGTAAATATGCTCTGCTATATATGCCACTTTGGGTGACATGGATCTATATATATATATATATATATATATATATACCTTCATGCCTTTCAAGTTTCAACTCAACTCAATTACTTCTGCCTCTTGAATTTATACTGAATATTATTGAATAAAGTTTTAGGTTTTTATTTTTTATTTTTATTTTATTTTAATTTTATTGAGACTTAGTTCATTATATGTGAACTAATTATTTTGCAACTAGTAAAAGTGTTTGAACATTGATTTTTGTATGAACTAATCTTATGACTTATAAACATTTTGTTTTACTTTATATGTTTTCAAATATATGTTCTTACTTTATATTTTATTAAAATATATTTATTTCATTATTTTATATTTTAATATATAAACAAGCCTATTTAAATTTAAAACTATTTTTTTTTTTTGAAAACAACCCCGAGAGGTTAGAAATATTATAGAAGTGAAATAATAGAGTCTGGTGGGACTGAGTCCCAGTACAACGTGCTAGCCTGTGAAACGGCCGCAGATGCTAAAGAATGAGCAATCACATTTTGCGATCTCGGAGTAAAACAAAATCGACAAGATATAAAATCTGAAGCTAGCCTCCTGCAATCGTCTAAGAATAAACCTGCATACGAATAAAAGGGAGATCGACCTTGGTTTAAAACACTGCAGAGCTGCATACAATCTGTGTGAACATCAACAACGTGGACCTCCCTGCCCTTAAGCCACGACAGCACTTCCTTACATGCGATAGTCTCGGCCATGAGTAGAGAGAAGCTATCGTGAAGAGGGCCAGCACAGGCGGCGACGAAATTCCCCGTTGACGACAATAGAACAGCACCGAACGTAGCTTTGTGAGACGTCGGATTGTATCCTGCGTCGAAGAAGCATTTGTGACGATCCGGGAAGCCTTCTGCATGCTGGTGAGATATCGTGTTGGCCAGAGGCGGTAACGACGATGAAGAGTGGGTGCCACAGTTCGCTGCCTGCCATGCATGGAGAGTGGATAGTGCCGCTGCCACGACTTTCTTTGGTGTTGGGAGAAAACCATTCCAGACTGCATTGTTTCGGCCACGCCAAATATGGTATAAGATTGCCACTGCCATGCAAAATTGATCAGTTGTTAGGATTGACCAAGCACTAGTATACCATTCGTGAAAGTTGTTGGAGCCCAAGTTCATGACTGGCAAACTAGACTCATACCATACCAATTGGGAAAAGTCACACAATAATAGGGCATGCATTACATTTTCATGAACATTTGCACACATTGGGCATGCAGGCTCCACCTCCACTCTCTTTAAAATCAAATTAGTGGTGACCGGGAGGATATCATTCAGGGCTCTCCAAAGGAACAATTTCTACTTAGGGGGGACTTTCAATTTCCACATGAGGTTCCATTGATCAAAGCTATTGTGGGGATTAGTGTAATCCCCAACTATGACTCTATAACCATTTTTAACCGAATAACATCCTCTCGGGTCACCAAACCAGTACCAAGTGTCATCATAGTTGGGGGAGATAGGAATTTTCATAATACGAGTCACATCATATGGCAAGAATATGTCAGTTAAAATGGAGTGATCCCATGTACCAGATTCCTCACTAATCAAACCAGAGACAAGAGAACCACTCAACTGTGGAGGCATTGGTGTGTGAATCATTGGATCCCCAGTGTCAGGCATCCAGGGATGGCCCCAAATCAGGGTAGAATTTCCATTACCAATTCTACGCCTTACACCCCCACAGACTAATCCGTGTGCAGCCATAATACTCCTCCAACAGAAACTCGGGTTATTACCCATAGAAGCATCAATAAAAGAGGATTTAGGATAGTACCTTGCCTTGTAGACCCGAGCCATGAGAGAATTAGGCATTGTCAAGAAACGCCAAGCCTGTTTTCCCAACATTGCCAAATTAAACGCACGGAGCTCCTTGAAACCCAGGCTACCACAATTTTTAGGCACACATAAACGATCCCAAGCTTTCCAGTGTAACCCCCTTTCCGCGCCAGAGCCCCACCAATACTTATTCATGGTTCTCTGGACAGACGTACAGAGTGAGTCAGGTAGCAAAAAGACACTCATTGAGAAAGTGGGCATAGCCTGGGCCACACTTTTCAACAAAACCTCCTTACCAGCCTGTGATAACAACTTTTTGTTCCAAGAACAAACTCTCTGTTTAATCTTGTCCTCAATATATGAGAAAGCAGCTCGTTTATTTCTTCCTACAAAGGCTGGTAGTCCCAGGTACTTACCAAAGTTTGGTGCTTGAGTAACCCCCAGAACCCCAGCCACCTTTTCTCGAATCTCCACTGGTGTATTCCTGCTAAAGCAGACACTTGATTTATGATAATTCACAGCCTGACCAGACATCTCCTCATATAAATCCAAGCAATGTCTCACTGCCTCAGCTTCCTGAGCATTTGCCTTGAAGAATAAGAGGCTATCATCTGCGAAGAAAAGATGTGAGATAGGAGGTGCACCTCTTGCCACCCTACAGCCATGAATGGATCCATCCAACTGAGCCTTCTGTAGCAACTGCGAAAGACTCTCTGCACAAATGATAAAAAGGTATGGGGAGAGAGGGTCACCTTGTCGAAGTCCGCGAGTGGGAATTACCTATCCACCACTAACTCCATTAATCAAGAAATTATAAGAGACAGTGGTAACACAGAGCATTACCAGATTAATCCACCTCTCAGCAAAGCCTAGGGACTGTAACATACGCTTCAGAAAATACCACTCCATACGATCGTAGGCCTTTGCCATATCCAGTTTCAGGGCCCCCCAACCAATCCTCCCACACTGCTTCCTGTTCAGAAAATGCCCCACCTCAGCCGCTACAAGAATATTATCTGTAATAAGCCTCCCTGGGATGAAAGCACTCTGGGATTCTGAAATCACGCCATCAAGCAGATGTTTCATTCTATTTGCTAACATCTTAGCCATAACCTTATAGACAACATTGCACAGAGCAATAGGCCTAAGATCAGACACACACTCTAGAATACTTTTTTTAGGGATCAAAACAACATTAGTATCATTCAAACCAGCCGAGAAGGAGCACGTATTTAGACAATTTAGAATAAACTCAGACACATCCATACCAACCACATCCCAATAATGCTGGAAAAAGCCCGGATTCATCCCATCTGGTCCGGGGGCTTTGTCAGCTTATCAAAAAGCTAATTTTACCAAACACTTTTAAACATAACAGCTCTTCAAATTTCAGCTTGGAGCTTATAGTTTTTCAGTTTTTAGTTACTTTTCAGCTTCCAGCTACCTTTTCAGCTAGGTTTGCCAAACATAACATTTGAGTTTTATATATATTTATATCTATAATAATGCTATATGGTTTGACAAATGATTAACATAAAATTAAGTATATATTAAAATCAAATATAGGACTTAACCAATGAAATTGTTATTGCAAATAATAACTCTTTGCTTGATGCCTAATAAGCAGTATATCAAGTATAATTTTTTATATATATTATTAATATTATATTTTAATTTTTTATTTTATGCAACTAGTAATTATATTTTAAATATTTTATTTGAACAATGCTATTACTATAAATTTTAGTGTTCATTTTTTTTATGCTTATTAATAATATATAAGTAATTAACATATAAGTCTCACCATACTATGGATAAAAATAATAATGTTAAGAATATTGATGTGAGTGAAACTATATAACCCCTTAAAATATGCAATTCTCAAACTTTTCCAGGTTTGCACATTTAGTATTAACATTTTGCATATTTAGTATTAAAATATTGCACTTGCAAAAATGCAAAAGTGCATTGTAACGTGTTGACGCCCGCGACCGGCGACGACCTTACACACGGGTGTGACAATATCCTTGTTGGAAAGCTACCACGTCCTTGTTTCGCTCAATTTTGGGTAATTTCTTCCAGTATTGCTCCCATCTTATGTACTTCTTATTTCCTTAATTGGGCAAAGGCGCTCCTAATGGCTTCTTCTTCCTTTCATTGTGTAATTGGATGTAATTATGAACAAAGACACATCAATTATATGAATTTTCTAACTTTACACGCAAAAATTATACATCAAATTAAATAGAATAAAATAGGGTAAAATATAATCAAATTAAGGTGTTATTAACATTTCCAATGCAAACGAAAGAAGGGAGAAAGAAGGTGAGGGCGAAAACAAGCTCCGGGGTGATGGTTCTCTCTTGAGCTTGTCGCTCCATGTGCATGGCGAATGCCTACATGTGATCACACGCCATATTGCGAATTTTTTTTATTTTTTATTTTTTGTTTGTTATTTTTTTGGTTTTGTTTTGTTTTTTTTTTCCGAGGGCCTTCAATTAATAAAATAAATAAATCAGGTGCCTATGACTTGATTAATTTTTTTTATTTTGTTTGTATTTTCATTTTTAATTTATATTATATTTTTAATTATTTTTAAATTCATTTTTAAAATTGACAGTAGAAATTTTGAGATACATTTATTTTTAAAATTTTTAATTATATTAATTTGTTCTGTAGATGGTTTTAAATGCAAATTGTAATGTGGTGTTACTTTTTGAATTAATTTATGGTATTATATTTTATAATTTAAAAATTATTTTCTATCATTATTTTAATTTATTTTGATTTTAATTTCAAATTATAATTATAGGAAAGTGAATAGAATAGTAGATCATGTGAATGGGTATAGAGCCCACAAAATGAGAAGAAAAAGGAGAAGAAGTTGAGAGAAAATAATGGAGGATACTATATAGTGATGTCGAAGAGTTGTGCCCCACGAAAATGAGAGATTACGAGAGAATACATGTGACAATTGTTATACCATCGAGGTCCGGTCCAAACATTTTATACGCTTCGGGAAAAATTAAAAAAAAAAAGGTCCTATATGAAAAAATTAAAATTTAATAATACTAAAAAAATGATAATATCAAATAATTAACATGAAATAAGATTAGAAAATTTTCAACAATGTAATGGAACTGCAAAAAATGAGAATGATTCAACACAAGAATGTGCCATATCATTAACAGTAAAATTAAAACTATGACAAACACCTGGCATGTATAAATCTAGTTTTGTGAAAATAGTACGCATATACTAATTTTTTATTTCTCCATATTCATTTGCACCTATAGTAATGAAAATTCCGAGGTTTTATAAATGTTCAATATTCATGTTAGAAAAAATTGAAGTTTGTTATAAATATATCATTATGTGGACATTATTATGTAACGGTAGTATTTATGTCTCTATTTATGTTTTTCGTTACGAATGTAATTATATATATACTCACATGTATTATGTACTATGGTTGATGGATGATTGGAATTCTAACTTTCTGCCTATTGCTTCATCTCCACTTTCTAGCTCTACCTTTTATACTATTCAATATTTTCATGTTATAAACTTGTTGCAATTCACCGGTTATGAGCTAATGGGCCAACAGACACAATTACAACAAAGTTAATTTGCACTATTTGTATGCATTATCACTAGTATTTTCGCACGTGCATTGCACGGAATGGATTTGTTATAATAATTTAAGAATATTTGGATCGATTTACAATTATATAAATTATAACATCGAATATAATATAACGTCATTGATGAAATTGGTTGGATTGATTATGTTTTCTGATGTTTTCCTTTCTTGAATTAGAGCAAATAATAATTATCCAATTACCTGTGCGATGTACGGATAAATTTTTTATTATATATTTAGATAATAAAAATAAAGATGAAATTATTAAAAAATTTAATATTGAACGTGTACATTTATTTGATTATAAGATTAGTGCAAAAGTATTACACAATTAATTGAATAATATATGACTTGTTTGTCTATAATTATCTTTAAAAGATCGATATGTAATATGACTTATGTAATTATATTATATTATTACTAAAATAAATATGAGAATATGAGAAATAATTTAATTATAATTATTATAAAAATAAATTAAATGATCAATGTTTAGCTTAATTACCATTATGCTACCACCTCCACAACTAAACCTTCGTTCCATAGCAACACAAGCTCCCCACTCCTACCTTCGGACTCAACGACAAAGCAATTTGCTTAACCCAATTTTACCCGAACCCTCTCCATACAACTTGAACCACACAAAGTCTCACATAAAAAAATAATGTCAGGCTTCTTTTGATAAACAAAGCCCAACAAAACCTGAACTGCCAGTGGATTACCCAATCCACGACAGTTCCAACTTAAGCAACTCATTGGGCCCGGTGGGCCTAGGAGCCAGGACCCACCTCATCAGACTCAACCACGTTCTAACACTCAACCAACATAGGAGTACCCCACACATTACTCCCTCTACTCACAGCACCCTCATCCCCTACTCTACGGCGTTTCTGATCTGTTATGACCACTCCCTCACCACCACCTTCCTCATTTACCCCATCATTATTAGTATCATTTACCCTAGAATAACAACCGAAGAAAGAGAATTTATCGGTGCCAAATTAGTACGCAATGAATTGTCGTCATTACGCATTAAAGACTCATCATTCCCTTTCGTAACGTTCGACCGTTCAGGTTCAGCACCTCTCACCGCCGGCGGTGCAGGATCCATCACCAGCCAAGGCCGGGTTCACCGGAACAGCAACCGGACGACGACCCCTAACCCTCAACCAAGAGCCAAAACTGTTCTCCTTCCCTTCCATGGATGTTTCACAAGCTAAAGGACAAAACTTATCTCCATGCCCAATGATGCCACAAATGAAACAAAATGAAGGTAGCCGCTCAAATCGCAAGTCAGCCCAGAACCACTCTCCACCGGCTTTCTTCATTTTCATTTTTGGTTTCAGGGGCTTTGTGACATCCAACTTCAATCGAACACGCATGAGCGCTTTCTTCTCACCATCAAAGTTTCTCTCATCTGCTAACTCGAACACACTGATGTTGTTAGTTTTAGTGTGAGCGAATGTGGTATGGAAGTGTTAAAACGAAGAGTCAAGACTCCCCGAGTGTTGTGTCTCTCAAGGAAGGCAGGTTTGGAGTCGAATGTATGTTGACTTTTAAGAGGTTGAAGGTTACGAGTTACAAGAATGACAAGAACTTGAAAGCATATGTGCAAGGAAATTGGAAAGCTAAAAATAACAAAGGAAAGAAGAAGGGAAAAACGGGGATTGGGGCTCTTGGCTAGCATATATGATCCAATATTCTATCGGTTATGCGAGCATATGCCTCGGATTTAACAAGGGAGTTTTAGCCACATCACCGAGTGGCGTCGCACTCGGACTCCCATATCCTCATTCGGCTGGGGCATTTTGTCAAACACCTTGTCTACCACTCCTCTCGGACCTCGTCCTTTCGGACTAAGGGCGGAGATGTAGGTGAGTAGGACTCGTGAGAGGCCGCTATCGCGCACACCATCACTTCCACAGGGTTTCTACCTAGTGTGGCCTAACATAGGCACAAAACAACACCAAACATCACCCACACAAGCATTCAAATACAAGAACATAAAGCTCACAACTTTAAGAAAAACATAACATTAAATCAACCATAAAGCTAGTTTCGGGGCCACCAATCCCCTTTCTACTCTAAGCTATCATTAAATAAGGCAATAAGAAGAAGAAAATCAAAGCTTCAAAGGAAACAAAAGTTGAAATATTAAGAGTATTAAAAGGTTACCATCCAAGAAGAATAGAGCCTTTACATCCTTGAAACTTCAATCCCTCTCTTTGATCTAAATCTAATCTAATAGAAAGAGATGTTTTCCCCCAAGAGGGGAGAAAACCCTAAGAAATCTGATCTAAAAACTAATTGCCTCCCCCTAGGTCTTGGAATAATGAGCCTTATATAGTGGGAGCAAAATGGGGGCAAAATAGGCAATTTTCCCGAAGCTGAAATTTGTGCTGTCACAGGGTTCTCGACGCATCGAGCCCTACAGATTTTAATAGAAAAATGTTACAGCATATTCTCGACGCGTCGAGGCTGGGGCTCGACGCGTCGAGCCTTGAATCTTCGACGCCTAGCGCCACGCGTGGTGGAGGGCGTGGTGAGCTACTAGAAATGATCCACGCCCATCCACACGCGTGTTGGGTTGCGTGGGAGGTTCCGGATTCGTGGCTTCTTCGCTTTTTGCTCGGTTTTGGCCTTGAATCCCCTTCTTGATCTGTGGAAACACTTCAAAACTTTTCCTAGAATTCATGTTAGAAGTTTTTTATCACATCCGAGTCTTAATGCATGAAATCCTTATGAATGGGTAGCAAACTATGTAATTTTAGCCCGTAAATGACCCTTAAATTGGATTATTCTTGGTGCTTATCACACACCAACGTGATTTCCAATAACCCTTGCAACTTTTTCCGACATAAACCCGGAGGCAAGTTATGGACCTGAACCCAAAAAGAACAGACCTCCAGTCTCACCATTAGAGGATCATCACCTTTTGCCAACCGGTGCAATAAAACCAAATTCTGATCATAGGTCCAAGGACCCTCACGCATAACTCTCGAGATATCTCGTTCATGATAAAACGTAAAAAGGAACCGACCACTTCCCAGTTCCCGAACATGAACACCCTTGACTGGACGCCACGCCTTTGCCATGACATCCTTGAAAATCACAAACTTAACCGGCTTATCAGAAACCAAACGCCCTACTGTCGCGAACCGATATTTGTTGTGTATGTTTTATTATTTAGATTATACATATAGCATTTACATTTTAAGATTTGTGGTTTATTTTCCTACATTCTTATTACTGCTTTCCAGCTAATTTTGTGATTTTATTGTAGAAAATTTTTCGCAATCTTGCTATAATAGGACTATCAACACAAGTCCATTGATTGTTTATATGCTCCCACCTTAGATATATATGCTCCAATAAATATAAAAAAAATTATATATATGCTCCAATAAATGTCATTACCCACCTTAAATAATATCATTTCTTATTTTAATTGCGTATGGTCATAATATTATTATAGTAAGTGAACAACAAAAATTTTAAAAAAAAATTCAAAAAAAAAAACAAAATTTTTAAAAATAAAGCTCATATTTCCTTATATTATATATTAAATTTGATAACATTAATACTTTATAATAATATAACATTAAATTTATATTTCAAACAGTGTAGTTTACAATAAACATAACTAGTAATAATAATAATAATAATAATAATAGTTTACAAACGTATATCAAGTAAGTATACAATTTTAGTCCATGCATCGCACGCGTACATTACTAGTTACTAGTAATAACAATAATAATTGAGGGAGGTGTGACGTGTGTGCAATACTCAGAAAAAGGGTGAAGAAATAAAAAGCGCAGCTTAGGATTTGAACCATTGACCTCCTATAAGGAGTACTGTAGACGCGTGTGTCTGCCATTTCTCCATTTGGAGAGATCCAAATTTCCTTTCTCCAAAAGTATATACTTTCCTTTCTCCAAAAGTATATACAAAGTGGAAGAATGGAGAGGAGTTAGCAATTGGAAAGATGATTTTAGTAAACAGAAGAAAACTCGGATGTATGTATAAACTCCTTGGTTTTACGTTTTCTCTCTCTCCGTTTTCTTTTGCGAGTTTCTTTTTCTAGGGTTCCTAGTCTATAGGGTTTCTCCTAGTCTGTGCTTTGTGTCTGCTTCTGTCATGGCGATGAGTGATGCTGAGATGTTAGGTCGAGAGTGTGTTGCTTTGGCTATTGATGATGGTGAGGAGGGTCTCATCGTTGGGCTTGATGAGGGTGATGTTTCAGCGATTGACCTGTGGTTTGTTGCTGTTGGAAGGGTTGTGTCTGACCGACCAGTGAAGTTCTCGGTGTTCCGGTATGTGATTGCTAGTGTTTGGCGGCCTGCGAGGGTCGTCAGTATCAAGGAGTTGGGGTCGGACCGGTTTCTCTTTCAGTTTTTTCATGAGATGGTTATCTCTAGAGTTTTGGAAGATGGACCGTGGTCTTTCGACCAAAATTTGATTGTTCTCAACCGAGTTCGTGATGGAGACTGTCTGGAGGCGGTTCCTTTGAATATGGCGACATTCTGGATTCAGGTTCGCAAATTGCCTGTGGGCTTCATGTCTGAGAAGGTGGCTAAGGTCGTTGGCGGTTATCTTGGTACGTATGTTAAGTCGGACCCGACGAATTTTACTGGTTCATGGAGGACTTTTATGCGTGTGCGTGTCACTATCGTTGTTACAAAACCTCTTCGAAAGACAATGAAGATGAAAAACCCAGGTGGTGATTGGTTTTGGGTTGAGCTCAAGTATGAGAGGCTGCCAAATTTTTGCTTTGCTTGTGGTATTCTGTCTGGCGATTTTTGGTACGACTACTATGGACAAGCCTCGCGACTTTGGCTCGGAGCTCCGGGTAGGTGGTCGGAGTGGTGCAATGGCGAGGCCGAATCAGTGGTTGGTCGTAGATTCAGCATCGGTGGTAACGGATGGAATTCCTGGGCGTAACGGTCTCATGAGGGAGAAACGGTCAGAAGGTTTTAATGGAATATTTATGGAGCCAGGTGAGGGGAGCGGGAAAGTGGGGGAGGGTAGTGATGAGTGTTTAAATTCCGCGGAAGATTCGGAGAATGAGGGAGTTATTTTGGTTGAGCAGAAACATAGACGGGTTGGGGATGAAGCAGGTTCTTTTGGGCCTGATAATTCTGAAAGCCCAATGGTTGTTGAGTCTTTTTTATCTGTTGGGGCGGGCCTTGCGGGGCAGGCCTGCCATTCCAAATGAGTCTCTTAGTGTGGAATTGTCATGGGCTTGGGCCGCCCATGACAATTCAAGTGCTGCTGGACCTAGTCCAAAGGTATAAGCCGGGTATTGTTTTTTTAGTAGAGACTATGCAGAGAGGAGCGTTTGTGGAGAGGGTTCGGATTAAATTAGGATTTGACCATTGTTTGTGTGTGGATGTCGTTGGGCGGAGTGGAGGGCTGGCACATTTCTGGAAAGCGGAGGTGGAGGTGGATGTCTTTGGATACTCCCGTCACCATATTGATGCGAGAGTCCAGATGGCGGTTGATCAACCTTTATGGCGTTTTACTGGGTTCTACGGCTGTCCTCAACGTTCTCGCCGGCAGGAATCTTGGGATCGTCTAAGGTACCTATCTACTCTTAGTTCATTACCTTGGGTAGTTATGGGTGACTTTAACGATTTATTTGATCCTAGGGATAAGGTGGGTAGGGTTGTGCATCCAGGTTTTTTAATTCGGGGTTTTCAGGGGGCGGTGAGGGATTCTAGTTTGGTGGATTTTCCTTTTAGAGGGTATCAATATACATGGGAGAGAGGGAGGGGGTCTGAGGGTTGGGTTCAGGAGAAATTAGATCGTATTTTAGTTGGAAACGGGTGGGGTGGTCTGTTTCGGGGAGTTACTGCTACTTCTCTACAATGTGTTGGGAGTGACCATCTACCTCTTCTGCTGACTCTGAATCAGTTTCAGCGGCAGGGGCGCAGGCGGTTGTTTCGGTTTGAACAAAATTAGATTTCTGAGGGAGGGTGTCGGGAGGTGGTTGAGTCAGCCTGGGGGGGAGCTGGCTCTAGAAATATTATGAGCAAAATTACTGCTTGTGGGGGTAGGTTAGGAGTGTGGGGAGGGCGACGGCGGAGAGAATTTCTCGAAAAGAGATTGAAATGTGGCGGGGGCGGTTGGGCAGTTTGCGAGGGCAAGGGGATGCGAGAGGGAGGGGGGGAGTTTGCAATTGCTCATAAGAATTTTGTGGAATTGTTAGATATGGAGAATAGGTATTGGCGTCAAAGGGTGAAGAAGCAGTATTGTGTAGGAGTTGATTCGTCAAAAGATATTTATGTTAAAACGGAAGGTCAATGACTTCCCGAGTGTCGGTCTCGAAGGAGGGACGTGGAGGTGTGTCAAACATTCGGGAGTTTACTAGATAGATTCATGCATAAGATTTGAGTGTGGTGAAGGGTGGAATTGCAAGTGAGAGTGTAGTTCATTGGTTGGTTGTGAGTGCAAAAGAGTAGTAAAGTAAAAGTGGTTTTGGGAATATGTAAAAGGGGTAGGGATTGGATAGTGTTCATGAATATTGCATAGTGAGAGTCTAAGGTCAAGGATTAGGATTGCTAGGATATTGTCTATTCGAGAGTGTGTTGTCTTAGTCCTTTTCCACCTTGTGTACTAAGGCTTCTTTGACTTAGGAGTGCCTACAAGCATTCAAAGTTCTAAGAGACATTTTATCAAACACTTTAGCTACACACCATCCTACTATTCTTAAGAAGTCCATAGGAACTTTGATTGTGTAAAGCTTCAAATCCTAACTCTAATCAAAGACATGAAAGAGTCAAGAGGTCAATCTCTCATCTAGATTGGCCAAATCCAAACAAGATCCAAACAAAACAACAATCAAAAGACAAGAATAGATAATCCATCAACACAAACTCATAGATCCAAGATATAGAAATAAGATCATCACAAGAGCAATATTCAATCACACAATCCAAATCCCTAGACTAAATTAGCTACTCATGATATGAAATGAAAGTAAGAGCTAATTCAATCCAAGAACAAGACAACTAAAAATATAGAAATGTAATAGAGGTCACCTAGAGAGAATAAGATCTTCAATCCAAGCTTGTTGTCTTCTACAATGGAGATTGATCTAATCTAAAAACTAAGAAAAATGGAGAAAACTCTCCAAAGAAAAACTAAGAAAAGTGAAGACTAAAAATCTGGAAAATCCTCCTTCTGAAAATTCATCAAAGGGGTTTAAATAGTCTCCGAAATGAGAACCCTAGCTGAATTTCGCGCATCACGCCTCTCACACGCGTGTGAGCGTGCGTGGGGAGCTTCTGGAAAGTTTCCACGCTTGCTCACACGCGTGTGGCCTTCCAGATCAGTCCTCCGGGGCTCCGCTTTTGCCTGGTTTGCTCTTTAAGCTCATCTTTTGGTTCTATATGCTCCCGGGGCTCCTGTTTTACTTTCTTTTGAACTATAAGTAGCTTCTGTGCATCAGTTAGTAATTTTCAAGCATTTATGCACATAATTTGTCAGATAAGGATGCTATAGATGCGATATTTTAATTGTGCGTATTTTTTTTATTTTATATTCGTAAACAATCAAATTACTAAATGATGTATATTATAGTATTAAAAAAAATTACTATATTATGTTAATGTACATAATTAAATTCCTCTCATGATAATATTCAAAAATAAATTCCAACAATCAAATTACGATATGATGTATATTATAGTTTTCAAAAAAATATTACTATATTATGTTAATGTACGTAATTAAATTCTTCTCATGATAATATTCAAAAAAAATAAAAATTCCAACAATCAAATTACTATATGATGTATATTATAGTATTAAAAAAATATTACTATATTATGTTAATGTACATAATTAAATTCCTCTCAGTATAATATTTAAAAAACTAAAATTTCCAACAATCAAATTACTAGATGATGTATATTATAGTATTAAAAAAATATTACTATATTATGTTAATGTACGTAATTAAATTCCTCTCATGATAATATTCAAAAAAAATTTCAACAATCAAATTATTATATGATGTATATTATAGTATTAAAAAAATATTACTATTTTATGTTAATGTACGTAATTAAGTTCCTCTTATATGATAATATTCAAAAAAAATTCCAACAATCAAATTACTATATGATGTATATTATAGTATTCCAAAAAAAAATATTACTATATTATGTTAATGTATGTAATTAAAATCCTCTCATGATAATATTCAAAAAAAAATTCCAACAAACAAATTACTATATGATGTATATTGTAGTATTAAAAAAATATTACTATATTATGTTAATCTACGTAATTAAATGCTATTCAATTATACGGTTGCGTGTTTATAGGTTATATATGTATTTATATATTTATTAATTAATTTATTTAAAAATTTGAAATCAGTCAACATAATATTACAATACTTAACAAAATTAAATCATCGTACCTTCAATATTTTATTTCCATTTAAACAAAATGAAATTATATTTTGGAATTCCCTTGAAATTTGCATATCAATTGAATTCAGTAATTGAGGAATACGGCAAGCAGTAATTGAGGAATACGACAAGCTGTAATTGAGGAATATGGCAAGCTGTAAATAATGCCCTTCCTTATATTCCTTATTTATATACATACTAGTTTTTTCTACGCGCTTTGCGCGAAGACTTGTGCCCAATATTTAAACCCAATTAGTAAATCATTTTGAAATAGATATAATGCATTTTTTTAGTTGTCGAAGTTTCATAGATATTCGAGTAAAATTTTTGTTGTGTATGTATTTGAAATTAA
Organism: Ipomoea trifida; assembly: GCA_003576665.1. Classification (NCBI taxonomy): domain Eukaryota; kingdom Viridiplantae; phylum Streptophyta; class Magnoliopsida; order Solanales; family Convolvulaceae; genus Ipomoea; species Ipomoea trifida. The sequence goes on from CP025656.1 coordinate 6,735,895, forward strand.
TACAAGAAATTCAAATTCATTGTGATGAATATATTCCACTGTAATTTTAAGTGTACTCAACGTTCTATTACAATATTTTTGTTTTGAAAATGAATAAAATTTGTTTAAATATAGTCTTCTTTTTTTTTTTTTTTGAGAAAAAATATAGTCTTCTTCTAATTAGAGATATATCCCTTATAAATTCATATTCATATATGAATATACATAATACTTGATTTCAACTATCTCAATTCAACAACTTTCACAAATTGATATCCAAAAATCTTGTCTCAATTCAACTTCAAATGCATTATGTTGCTGCTCATTTATAATATTAATATTTTTAAATAATAGTGTGTGTGTGCGCGCGCGCGTGTGTGTGTGTGTGTGTGTGTGTGTGTGTGTATTATTGAAGTAAGAATTATAGAAATGATAAATTATTAAATATAACTATGGTAATATTTATTTAAAATATAAATGAATTCAAACTTACCATTGAAGAATGTAAGAAAGAATATTGTGTATGCATGTGCATGGTAATTATAATGTGAAAAGATAACAGAAGTTATAACGGTAGGGATATTTCTGTCCAAAAAATTATGTAGTACAACTTTTATAGCATAAGGTACAACAAAAATTAACGGAAAAAACGGACATAAACTAGGGGTATAACCTGGATTGAGATTTATTATGTTTTTAGAATATTAACAAAATATTCAAAGAATGATTAAACCCATAGGGTTACAATGACTTAAAAATACCATATATACATTTTGTTCAAGAATATTTGTGAAATTAATAGTGTTATTATACATATACTTTTAGAGAAATTTATACACTATCATTAATATTTTTTAAAAATTATAATATTTACATTATATTTTTAAAAGATGAATCCCCTATTTATACTATTTAACTGATCTTAAGTTTACATTTTGTAAAAAAAATATTTTGTGAAATTAATAGGTGTTATACATATACTGTAAATATAATTTATACGGGATTATTAATATTTTTAAAAAAAGTATAATACTTACATTATATTTTTTTAAAAATGAATCCCTTATTTATACTATGTAACTAATTTTAAGTTTTGATTTCTTAGAATATTGTGATTTTGGAGATCCAGAGTATACGTGTCAACATTGTGCTACAAATTTTTGGTATGGGGAAAGGCTAGGGGCAATGTTCAAAAGCAAGAATCCAAAATATTCATTGTGTTGCATGCAGGGTAAAATAAGATTGCCACCCAACAGATGTCCTCCCGAAAATATGTACAAGCTCTTTTTTGAATCATGTGATAAAAGTAAATAGTTTTTAGACAATATTCGATCTTACAACAATATGTTTTCTTTCACATCGATGGGTGGCAAGATTGATTATAGCCAAAACAAAGGCACTTCCCCACCAATATTTAAATTTCACGATCAAAACTTTCATCGAATAGGTAGCATTTTGCCAGTTCAAGGTGCAATACCTAAGTTTGCCCGATGAGAACAATTATGTTTGTATTAGAGTTCACCAAATATAACTGTAGGAATACAAGAGAATCATAAGTAAACTAGGACTGAGAATCATAAGTAAACTAGGACTGAAACTTATAGTATGACTCTATTATGTAGAGTCCACTACTACAGAAATCGCATACAACGTCGGCTATTTAACGTCGGCTAAGTACTTAGCCGACGTTATATTTGCTTTGAAACCTTTAACGTCGGTTATTATGAAACAACCGACGTTAAAAGTTCCAACTTAATGCTACACCGTGATACGACGACGGCTAATGTTGTAGCCGATGTCGTATCACCGACGACGGGGGGATACGACGACGGCTCCGGCATTAGCCGTCGTCGTATCTCCAATGGGAGGGCAATACGACGTCGGCAACGTGGTAGCCGACGTCGTATCGCGAATATCCACCGGCGACAGGGGGATACGACGACGGCTACGGCATTAGCCGTCGTCGTATCCCCAATCGGAGCATAATACGACGTCGGCTACTTGGTAGCCGACGTCGTAGCGCAATTATCAACCGGCGACGGGGGGGAAACGACGACGGCTACGCGTTAGCCGTCGTTGTATCTCCAATCGGTGGACCTTTAACGTCGGTTATGTAACATAACCGACGTTTTAAGGTTTAAAATTACAGCCCGTCGGCCCAAATATGACGATGTCGCGCGCCCCAATCCCTAAATTAAACAAATAGTCCGTAAGTCTGATCTGCGCCCCGTCGTAAGCTACAGTAGCCGTCGCCCCCAAATTTGAAAATAACTATTATGTTTGGAGTTCCGGATTATATTATGTTTCCAGAAATGCTGCAAGAAAATCGATGCGAGACTTTCCGATCGAATAGGTTTGAGAAGAAACCAAATTCGTATGGCAAAGATGCATCTCAGATAGGCGGAGTGTCTTCAGGAGTTCCGATTGTCCAAATAGCAGAGGAGGAGTGGGACTCGTTTGCAGAGATGGAGATGAGATCGGCTGTAATCGGTCGTTTTGGGCGAAATAGGCCAGCACTGGAGGTGATTAGGGCGGAAATCCAAGCGAGTCTTTGTTTGCTAGGCGATGTGCAAGTAGGATCCCTCAATGCAAATACAGTTCTGTTACGATTTGATTCTGAGGAATATTGGAGGAGGCGTTGCTAAGGAATCGTGCGATTATTGCTGGAACAACCGTGTGGCTCTCGTGTTCGTCGCCTAACTGGAAGCAGAGATCGACATTCATTCCGGTATGGTTACAATTTCCCAATCTCCCTTTGCATTTGTTTAATTCTTGTATGATGGAGAGAATTGGTGCGTTGGTTGGGAGTTTTTTGTTCTTCGATTCGGCAACAGAGAAGAAGTCCAGACCTAGTGTCGCAAGGATGAGGGTAGAGGTTGATGTGTGTAGACCATTGTTGAATAAAATTTGGATTGCAATTGGGAGTAAGGGAGATGGATTCTGGCAGTACAATCAAATAGGTAGATGAATAAATAGGATAATATTGAAAACCATGCAAATAAGTAAATGAATAAACATTAGGGATATCAGAAAGCTGTTTGTTATTAATTTTATATTTTGCACACAAGAACAATATATACTCATCTCTATATTTAAAGTGGTGGAACAGTTGTGAACCATACGCTAGTCTTATCATTTGTAAGGCTAAAAGTCGTCCAACTTTAGTGTTTTTGCTTTGTAGAAGAATTTGGAGTATCATATTTCCAATATATATTTTAATACTAGTGACTGAAAGAGCTTAGAATCTTAGCTTGCTAGTTTATTCAGAACTAACAAATGGTCTAATTTAGCTTTCTATTATTTAGTTTTTTGTTCTTGGTGCATCTTCAAATTTAATGATATCATAAGTAGTGGATTTGAATCATTTATTGTTGATAAGAAGGCTTGGGAGGAAGCTAGACAGGAACTTTATGGATTTTTTACACAAGTAAAAAAAAAAAAAAGAAATGGGTCAACAAGAGTTTGAGGAAAAGAAGGGTGAGATTGTGGAGAAAGCGAAAGGAAAATACATGGAGAAGATAAAGGCTTTGGCAAAATATAGAGGGGATTTAAAATCCCATGGTGTAGTAGAATAGTATGAAGGGAATGCAGGCTGCTGCAGTTGTTGCACTGCTGCAGTCTGCAAGGAGCTGTAGGCTTCTGCAATGCTCTGAACTGGAATTGGAATGGATTAAAAAGACAATGTTGAATGAGTTTCACAAAATTTGAATTTAGAGTTGATGATGGACTGAGGTTGCTGGAGCTTTGTTGAGAATAAAATTTGTATGATTGAATTATGAGAATCCTTGTGACTTTAAGGTTGCTGGAACTGATCTCTGGCACATCACGTTGCTGAAATGGTAATTCTGCACATCATCTTCTTGGGCTCAATACTGATTTTATTTGCAGGATTGGTAGTAATAGACGGTGTGAATATGATTCTGGAAATGGAAAACTAAAAGAGTATGGGTTTATAATGTGTTTTGCATGGCATTCTAATGGAAGAATGTGATACTGGAGATGCATGGAAAATTAAAGAATTGTTGTTGATTTACTAGTTACTGGAAGGGGAATGGAATAGTGTGAATAATTGCTATTGGATGGCATGAATTTAAATGGTGAGTTTTTGATCTGGGAAGTACTTGAATTTGAAATAAATGTGTTCACAATGTGACTTGGGAATTTGAAATGGATTAATTGAGAGGATAAGGAACTACTGGAATGAGAGGATGGGTAATTTGATCCAATTTGGTTCAAATTGGAGTTGGGCCGTATAGAATTATGGGGATGCATTGTTACTGGAATGGGAGGCATATGGGAATGATATTTCTGGACTCATTTTAATGAATTGAGAAATATGGTTGTGGAATTATATGAGGAATGTGCATATAAAATCTGGGCTTGCATGAATTTGGATGGGCTTAAGGCTGTGTTTGGAAACCCGGAAAATGATTTAGCCCCTTACATTTATAAGTAAGTTTTAATTGCTTTAAATAAAATAACTTCTTTATAATGTGTTTTTATTACATATTATATTTACTTACAACTAATAAATTATTTGTTTGTAGGTAACATTGGATGTTGATGACAATTTGTCCACTATTATATGAAATCTATTGGTTTGATTCTGTTGGACGCGAACCACGTCATGACATTAAAGACATAGTTCAAACGTCGGTAAACTTATAACTAATTAATACTTATTATACATAAAGTACGGTGCCATATAGTATTTATGTATACATATCTCTTATATTTATAGGTCAACATTACATTCCAAAGGAAGGAAAACAAATCGTCAACCAAAATGGATTAATTGTTTGGTAAGTATTTTATACATTTGTAAAACTACATATATTTCATAGTTTTTAATTAAATGAATTCTTAATTGTATTATAATTCAAATATATAGTGTGCCAAACAAGTTGGAGCTAACGAATGCGGGTATTATGTGATGAAGTAAAATACTAGATTAAATTAGCTTACTAATTATTATTTATTACTTTTCAAAATTATTACAGATAGTGGAGAGAGTTGGTTCATTGAGCTACAATCAACAAGAGATTGATGAAATTAGAGACACATGGGCCAAGTACTTCATTGATGAATGGATTAATACATTGCATTAGCTAGAATGTGAAATAGTATAGTGATGTATTGCTTTTGTTGATTCGGTACAAAGTTTGGGATAATATTATGACTTGTATTAATTAATATAGATAATTTTTGATGAACTTCTGTTATTAATTATTATCAATTGTGAGATTTATTGTTTTTATTAATTTTGATATTATAAATATAAATTGTCCAGGTTTTGGATGTGATTGTGATTGCTATATATATTTGAGCAGGTTTTGGGTGTAAATAGAAAAATAAAATTAATATTTAAAAACAAAAAAATTACCCTACAACGTCGGCTAGTCTTATTAGCCGACGTTGTAGGGTAATTTTTTTGGTTTAATATTACCTACAACGTCGGCTATTTGTAAATAACCGACGTCGTAGGGTACCTACGACGTCGGCTATTTGTACTTAGCCGATGTTATAGGGTATTTTAGTAGCTTCCAAATTCCCTACAATGTCGGCTATTTGTAATTAGCCGACGTTGTAAGGTACCTACAACGTCGGCTGTTTGTAATTAGCCGACGTTGTAGGGTATTTTAGTAGCTTTCAAATTACCTACAACGTCGGCTATTTTTAATTAGCCGACGTTGTAGGGTATTTTAGTAGCCTCCAAATTACATACAATGTCGGCCATTTGTAATTAGCCGACGTTGTAGGGTACCTACAACGTCGGCTGTTTGTAATTAGCCGACATTGTAGGGTATTTTAGTAGCTTTCAAATTACCTACAACGTCGGCTATGTTTAATTAGCCGACGTTGTAGGGTATTTTAGTAGCTTCCAAATTACCTACAACGTCGGCTATTTGTAACTAGCCGATGTTGTAAGTGTACCTACAACGTCGGCTAACTCGTATCCGACGTTGTATGTGTACACTTACAACGTCGGCTAACTTTTAGCCGACGTTGTATGTGTACACTTACAACGTCGGCCAGATCAACGTCGGCTTTTAGCCGACGTTAAAGGGTCTACTTAGCCGACGTTAAAAGCCGTTTGTGTAGTAGTGGTCCTAATACTCCACCTCAAGCGGATGGTACGGAAGTAACCTGTAGCTTGTCACGTAAGAAGGAGAACCGGGGACCTGCGAGCAATGTTGCAAAAATCGCGCCTAGGAATCGGCGCCTAGGCGCTAGGCGGCGCCCGGCCGCGTCGAGGAAGGCCGAAATCGGCCTCCTCCGCGGCCGGGCGCCTAGCCGGCCGACTAGGCGGCGCCTAGGCCGCCTAGCCCGCCTGCCGGCGCTGGGCCGCCTAGGCCGGCTAGTTTTTTTTTTTTTTTTTCTCTTTTTTTATTAAAAAAATTATAAATCTGAAACATTTAAACTATTAATGTTATAATGTATTAACTTATACTCTAATAATAAGTAATAACTTAATAAAATAATAAGTAATAACTAAATTAAACTAATAAGTAATGCACTAATAATTAATAACTAATAACTAATAACTTAATAAGTATTAAATATTTAACTCTTTTCAAAAAAATATTTAACTATTAAAGTGTAAAGACTTACAATATTAAACACTTTACAATTATTAACACTTAAAATTTTTTTTTTTAAATTTTTTTTTAAAATTAAAAAAAAAAAAAAAAAAAAAAAAAAAAAAAAAAAAAAAAAAACCTAGGCGCCCGCCTAGGCGCTAGGCGCCCCCCAGGCGCCTAGCGATTTTTGCAACCTTGCCTGCGAGTGACTTGGTGAAAATATCCGCTAGCTGATCCTTAGTAGAAATAAAGTGCACCTGAATGTCTCTTGCAGCCACTCTGTCTCTCACAAAGTGATAATCAATTTCGACATGCTTTGTGCGAGCATTAAAAATAGGATTAGCACACATATAAGTAGCTCCAAGATTGTCACACCAAAGTTTGGGCACTGGAAGAGGTGAAATTCCTATTTCTCGCAGCAAAGAGAGGATCCATAGAACTTCAGCACATACATCTGCAAGAGCCTTGTACTCTGCTTCAGTAGAAGATCGAGCAACAATCCTTTGTTTCTTGCATACCCAGGACATTAGATTGGTTCCAAGAAACACAGCATGCCCACTAGTAGACTTTCTATCCGTAGGACAACCAGCCCAATCAGAATCTGAGAATGCATGAAGCTCACCTGAACTTGACTTTCGCAATCGCAGACCCAAAGACATAGTACCTTTAACATACCTTAACACACGTTTCAGTTGTTCCCAATGTGCAGTGGTTGGAGCATGCATGTGATGACAAAGCAGATTAACTGCAAAGGATAAATCTGGTCTCGTGACAGTTAGGTACTGTAGTGCACCTGCAATGCTCCGGTATTGCGTGGGATCATCATATGGATCTGTACAGGTAGATACTGTCTTTGAAGTCGTAGTAGGTGTAGACACAGGTTTGCAGTCTGTCATACCAGCTCGTTTAAGTATGTCAGTCATATACCTGCGCTGAGAAAGCAACACTCCATCTGCACACTTGACTGTTTCAATCCCAAGGAAAAACCTAGGCTCACCAAGATCTCTAATCTTGAAACAGTTTCTGTAAGATTACCATTAAGGAATGCATTATGCACATCCAACTGTCTGACCAGCCAACCAGAAGAAAGAGCAAGAGAGAGCAACAACCTGACTGTAGTAGGTTTAACCACTGGGCTGAAAGTGTCAAAGAAATCTTGACCCGGGACCTGATTAAACCCCTTAGCCACGAGCCTGGCCTTGTAGCGCTCAACAGATCCATCAGCCTTCCTTTTCGTGCGAAACACCCACTTGCAGCTAATAATATTCATAGACTCAGTGGGAGGAACCAAGCACCATGTCTGATTCTGCAACAAAGCATTGAACTCTTGATCCATTGCCTCCCTCCATTCAGAGTGTTTGACTGCCTGAGTATAACAAGTAGGATCAACAGAGGAAACCTGCACAGTCAAACCCGCAACCGGAGCCACAGACCGACTCCTAGTGGCCATGGAGTGAGACCTCTCGTGGGACGCACAGTACGACCACGAGGCCTCTTCTGAGCCACATCAGCAGGAGGCGAGGGAGCTACCACAGATGGATCAGCCACAGGATGAAAAACAGATTCAGCCCAAGGTCGTGCAATAGATTCTAATGGAGCCTGCAAAACAGACTTAGCACCAAAAGGAAACACAGCTTCATCAAACCGCACATGACGGCACACAAAAACTTTATTAGTACGCAGGTCCATGCACCTATAACCCCGAAACGAATCAGGATAGCCCAGAAAGACACACGGAGAAGACCTGTAAGACAGTTTATGACGATTATATGGCCGTAAGTGCGGATAGCACAGACAGCCAAAGACACGAAGAAAGGAATATGATGGCTGAGATCTGTGCACTAAGACATGAGGACTAGAGTTATGGAGAGTATGCGAGGGCATTTTGTTAATAAGGAAAACAACAGCCTCAAAAGCAAAATGCCAGAATCGAGACGGCACAGAGGCACGAGCCATAAATGCTAGCCCGGTTTCAACCACATACCTGTGCTTCCGTTCCACACGACCATTCTGTTCGTGTGTGTACGGACAAGATTGCCTGTGACTAATACCAAGCTGAACAAAAACAGAATGTAACTTTTTATACTCAGCCCCTAAATCAGATTGAACAGCCTTGATTTTACGATTGAAGGCACGTTCAACTAAACATCGAAAATGCTCAAAAACAGAATATATATCTGACTTTAATTTCATAGGAAAATACCAAGTATAACGAGAAAAGTCATCCACAAATAAAACGAAGTAACGATAACCCTCAGAAGAGAGTACAGGAGCAGGGCCCCAAATGTCCGTATAAACTAAATCTAGCACATTCGAACTAACAGAGACAACACGTGGCAATGGGAAACGCGCAGATTTACCCATTTGACACGCAGAACACACAGTATGAGAAGTTTTATTCGACTCACTAACAGAACAGGACTACAAGACTCGATGTAAAACACGCTGATGTGGATGACCCAAACGATCATGCCACGTAGACGTCGAAGCACGAGCAGAAAGAAACGCTGGAGGTGAACCAGAAGGAACCGGCAAGGTATAGAGCCCACCGGAACTATTGCCCTGTAAAAAAATTTCCTTGGTCCGAATATTCTTCACAACAAAGAAGGAAGGGTGAAACTCAAAAAACACCTGATTATCCGACGCAAAGCGCTGAACTGATAATAAAGAGGCAGAAAGACGGGGAACATGTAAAATATGAGACAACTTAAGAGACCTAGAAGGCGTAGAAATAGAAGCATGACCCACATTACTAATATGTAAAGGCGTACCGTCACCAACACGTAAAGTGTCGTTACCACCATAATCTTCAGAAGTAGAGAGGGCGGCTATATTTGGTGTGGCATGATGTGTTGCACCAGTGTCAGGCAACCAGGTATGAGCAGTCACGTTATTCGCCGAATCACCTTGATGAATAAAATTCGCTTGCGGAGAAACAACATAAGGCAACTTGTAACAAGACAAAGCCGAGTGACCAAATGAACCACAAATTTGACACTGGATGGAAGAGCCTCTGCCACGGCCTCTCCCACCGCCACGTGACTGCCGACCAGAACCGCCGCCGCCGTGCCATGCAGAACCTCCGCGACCGCGAGCAGAACCGGAACCAGCACGACCGAACGGTGCTCCGCCAGTCGAACGGCCTCCTCCACGACCACGCGACTGGCGACCTCCCTGAGCAGCGAAAGCCGCCGGTGTAGCACCTCCAGGCAGTGCGTAATCATCACCGGCGATGAAGTCCTGCGCGCCCAGCAAGTCAGCAAGCTCAAAGAGCATCACCGGATGTCCTCGAACCGCCAGCGAAGAGGTGACACCCTTGAACTCCGGTTAAAGGTCGCGGAACACGTACAGGTTCTGTTCTTCCAGCGTTACCTTCCGGCCGGCGAGAGCTAAATCTTCAACAATAAGCCGAGCTCGCCCGAGATACTCTGCCGTCGACGAATCTCCTTGTCGGAGACCATGGAGTTTGCTAAGCAAGTGAAGTTGGCGGGATTGAGAGGCGGAAGCTAGGGACTGCTCAATGGCATCCCACAACTCCTTCGATGTCCGACAGCCGACGGCGATGGAGAGCACCTCCTCGGACAGCGAAGAAACAAGGAGAGACAGCAACCCTTGATCACGGCGAGACCACGCAACAAACGCCGGATTCCGAACGCGGGCAGCAGCAGCGGACGAGGTAGCAGCAGACACGGTAGGGAGGAACTCCTCCGGGCAAGGACACGATCCATCAACAAGATCAATGAGATCATGGCCACGTAGAAACGGGAGAACCTGAGTACGCCAAAACAAAAAATTGCGGTGGTTGAGTTTGATGCTAATGTAGTGATGAGCAGAAGAGAGCGACGACACAGGAGCCGGCGCCGCGGAACTCACAGCAACATCTGAAACGGTCCGCTCAGAGGCAGAGCCATCATTCGTAGCCATGGGAACAAGAACGAAACCCTAGCGACTGATACCAGATGAGAACAATTATGTTTGTATTAGAGTTCACCAAATATAACTGTAGGAATACAAGAGTATATATACAAGAGAATCATAAGTAAACTAGGACTGAGAATCATAAGTAAACTAGGACTAAGAATCATAAGTAAACTAGGACTGAGACTTATAGTATGACTCTATTATGTAGAGTCCTAATATGCCCAACTCTACATTTATGACACACAAAATGAAGTTGGAAACCGCATCCATTCTATCAGGTGAGAAATAGTATTTTTTTTAAAGCAAATGTTGAATATTATAATATGAACATTGGATTATTGAATTTTAAAATGTCTTCACTCGCATAGGCAAACGACAACTAAAGATAACCTACATGCTGAAATTGTTGCTGATTTACAAAACATGCTAGATCAAAACAATGTTCTGGTGTAGTCTTTTAGAATAGCTGGGAAGAAAATAATGGATGAAGGCTGCTCAAATGTCAAGTTAAAACTTATTGGTAAACGTCAAAGAGATGCAAGAACCTATAATCTGCCATCTGTATCTGAAGTAGCAACTTTATTCGTTGGAGATTTTGACCAATCGATTGGTGATAGGGACATAATAATAGAAACTCAATCAGGTGATGAATTGCAACGTATAAATGAATTACATTCGGCATATCTTAGATTGCAATACCCTCTATTGTTCCCCTATGGTGAGGATGGTTATAGGGAAGATATACCCATCACACACCCCAACACTTCTAATTCAGGCGGAAAGAAAAAAATCAGTGAACGTGAATTCTTTGCATATAGGATGCATGAACGAGTCAATGAGGTGTCAACTATATTATTTGCAAAGAGAATTTTCCAGCAATTTATAGTTGATGCTTACACAATGGTTGAGGCTGGAAGACTAAAATACGTGCGGGCAAACCAAAAACAACTGAGGTGTGAATATATGACTTATTTGGAAAAGATGGCAATATTGGCTCCAGCACTTGATGTGTGATGGGTAACCCAAACGGATTGAAGTGTGAATATATGACTTAACAAGAGTCAAGGTCAATCACTTTCTCACGTATGCCTCTTTTTTAAAAGACCAGTATTTAGTCATGGATAATTATATGTTGTTGCTTCAAGAGTCACTAACCCAAAGGGATTGAAGATTTTGATTTTTGATAAGAAGAACACCCAAAGTAATTCCACAACCAACATTGTATTCAAAGAGGTTTTCCAAAATTTGTAAAATGTTATTATAATATTTCATCATAGTTTCATTCATACAATTCTACAATGATTTTCCATTTTGTAAATTTCTCCTTTAATTCATCATATCATAATTGTTGTCGTGCATCGCACGGGTAAAACACTAGTTCTACCCAAAACAACAGTATATAAACCCCTCCCCTTCTCACTGGTATTCACCAAAAACTAAACATAACATATTCTGTAACACACTATTTACTTAACATTCTATAGGTATGATTGTCAAAATATTATTATGCTAATTTACAGATTTTTGTGCGGACCACGATCCGCATAATAATTTCCAATTCTGTGCTTTATGAGGTTTATGATTCCTACCTCATCTCTTTTTGTTTTTTTTTTGGAAACTTTCCTACCTCATCTCTAAATAGGACTAACTCCAAAATATTATTGTAATCTTGCCTTTACCATTCCTACTCTGACTAGAATTATTTCTTATATCCCTATAAATATATCTCTTTATTTATTTAGTAGATACAATCCATCAATAATAAAATTTTCTTTCTTGGAAACTAAAAGAGCTTTAGAGAGAAAGAAAGATGAAGTTCTCAATGAAGTTCCAAGACTCCCAGCAAAAGGAGGCTTCTGAGACGCGGTGGCCGCTTCTCTTCCGAGCTAAATTCCCGATCACCATCTTCAACCGTCCGTTTCTCTGCGGCTTCTCCACCACTAGTCTCCAGCCCTCCGACGACGACGACTTCTCCGTCTTCCTCGCCACCAACTTCTCCTCCGGTTCTACTCTTAAGCTCGCCTACACCTACAATGGCTCCCCCACATCTCCGCTAACGCTCACTCTAAAATCAGGGCTTGGCCTCAAAGGTTCACCCATCAACTCCCCTTTTATAATTTCCGCCAATTACTCTATCTACCCACATAATCCCCACTATACTCCCACTTTGTCCTTCATCCTCAAACCCCAGCTCGGCCCCTTCTCTCTCAAGGCCCCCAGTTGTTCCAACCCTAAGGGGATTTCGGTGCGGGCCAGGACTGAAGTGCCAGTATCGAAGAAGTTTTTGATTAATTGCCGATGGGGCGTGAATTTTCCGGAGGATTTGGGGACACAAATGCCGCATCTAAGTTTGAATAAGATTGAGATTGAGATGGTTGATGTGGTGAAGGAGAAGAAGGAGAAGAGGGAATTGGATACACTGCAGAGAGAGAACAGAGAGATGAAGCTTAAGTTGGAAGAATTCAAAACTGGTAATTCTCAGCTTAAGTTGGAAGAATTGAAAACTGGTAGTTCTCAGGGTAATCCAGGGGGAGACATGGAGAAGAAAGAGGTGAAGAAGAATGGCGTGGAGAGTGAATTGGAGAAACCCACAAAGAGTAAGAGCGGCTTCTTCTTCTCCCCCGAGTAAATATGCTCTGCTATATATGCCACTTTGGGTGACATGGATATATATATATATATATATATATATATATATATATATATATATATATATATATATATATATATATATACACCTTCGTGCCTTTCAACTCAACTCAATTACTTCTGCCTCTTGAATTTATACTGAATATTATTGAATAAATTTTTAGGTTTTTTATTTTTTATTGAGGCTTAATTCATTATATGTGAACTATTTATTTTGCATACTCTTAATTGATATTTTGACAAATTATTTTTTTTCCTACAAAATTAATTAGATAATGAAATTTTTGAATTTAAATTGTTGGAGTAGAAAAAATTTTTGTCCCAAACATAATAGAACAACTTATAATAAACTGTAAATTGTAACATAGTTAGTAGTACTAAAAAAACTGTAAATTCTAATTAAGGGAATATAGTTAGGTATAACTATATAACTTTACACCCCTACTTATTGTTCTAAACTTTCAAACCGACATAGACTAGAGACTATTTTTAGTATTATATATTTATATCTATAATAATGCTATATGGTTTGACAAATGATTAATATACAATTAAGTATTAAAATCAAATATAGGACTTAATCAATGAAATTGTTATTGCAAATAATAGCTCTTTGCAGTATATCAAGTATAATTTATATATATATTACTAATATTATATTTTAATTTTTTATTTTATTCAACTAGTAATTATATTTTAAATATTTTATTTGAACAATGCTATTACTATAAATTTTAGTGTTCAATTTTTTTATGCTTATTAATAAGGCAAAAACTTGTGTGAGACCGTCTCACTGTGAGCCAGGTCGGGTCGAGATGCAAATGTAATACTTATATGTACAAATGTCATACTTATGTGCTCAAATGTAATACTAATCAGGAATAAAATTTTTGTTACTTATAAGTTATAAGGGTAAATGTAGTATTTTTAAGGGAAAATACAATACTTTTACATTTCGATTTAAAAGTATTACATTTTTCCTCAAAAAAGTGTTATATTTGCCCTTATAAGTAAGGGGCACTTGTCAACATTACTTATTATGAAAAATGTATTACTTTTTCTCTTATAAGTAACAAAAATTGTATTCTTGATTAGTATTATATTTGAGCATATAAGTATGACATTTGCATGTTGCTTCGACTTGACCCGACCCGTCTCACGAATAAAGATCCGTGAGACGGTCTCACACAAGTGTGACCCTATTAATAATATATAAGTAATTAACATATAAGTCTCACCATACTATGGATAAAAATAATAATGTTGAGAATATTGATGTGAGTGAAGAACTATATAACCCCTTAAAATATGTAATTCTCAAACTTTTCCAGGTTTACACATTTAGTATTAACATTTTTCATATTTAGTATTAAAAGATTGCACTTGCAAAAATGCAAAAGTGCATTGCAACGTGTTGAGGCCCGCGACCGGCGACGACCTTACACACGGGTGTGACAATGTCCTTGTTGGAAAGCTACCACGTCCTTGTTTCGCTCAATTTTGCGTAATTTCTTCCCGTATTGCTCCAATATGACCTTTTGCTCCCATCTTATGTACTTCTTATTTCCTTAATTGGGCAAAGGCGCTCCTAATCGCTTCTTCTTCCTTTCATTGTGTAATTGGATGTAACTATGAACAAAGACACATCAATTATATCAATTTTCTAACTTTACACGCAAAAATATACATCAAATAGAATAAAATAGGGTAAAATATAATCAAATTAAGGTGTTATTAACATCTCCAATGCAAATGAAAGAAGGGAGAAAGAAGGTGAGGGCGAAAACAAGCTCCGGGGAGATGGTTCTCTCTTGAGCTTGTCACTCCATGTGCGTGGCGAATGCCTGCATGTGATCACACGCCATATTGCGAATTTTGCTTTATTTTTTATTTTTTGTTTGTTATTTTTTGTTTTGTTTTGTTTTGTTTTTTGTTTTTTGTTTCTTTTTTTTTTTTTTGGGGGGGCCTTCAATTAATAAAATAAATAAATCAGGTGCCTATGACTTGATTAATTTTTTATTTTGTTTTTATTTTTATTTTTTATTTATATTGTATTTTTAATTCTTAGTTTTAAATTCATTTTTAAAATTGACGGTAGGAATTTTGAGATAAATTTATTCTTAAAATTTTTAATTATATTAATTTGTTCTGTAGATGATTTTAAATGCAAATTGTAATGTGGTGTTACTTTTTGAATTAATTTATGGTATTATATTTTATAATTTAAAAATTATTTTCTATCATTATTTTAATTTATTTTGATTTTAATTTCAAATTATAATGATAGCAAAGTGAATAGAATAATAGATCATGTGAATGAGTATAGAGCCCACAAAATGAGAAGAAAAAGGAGAAGAATTGGAGAGAAAATAATGGAGGATATTATATAGTGATGTGGAAGAGTTGTACCCCACAAAAATGAGAGATTACGAGAGAATACTTGTGACAATTGTTATACCATTCAGGCCCGGTCCAAACATTTTATAGGCCCTGGACAAAATTAAAAAAAAAAAAAAAAAAAGGTCCTATATGAAAATTTTTTTTTTTGAATACAACTGACCCTATTACATTGTAGTATCTGTTCATCTATACTTTTCTCAACATATTGAAGAACAAAGAGTCAATTTCGATATCTCCTCCACTTCTCAACCTATTGAAAAACAAAGAGTCAATTTTAATATCTGCTCCACTAAGGCTCAAACTCATGACCTTTCATTTGAGGGAGGCCACTACATGCCATTTGAGCACAAGGTGCTTGGCAAAAAAATTGAAATTTAATAATACTAAAAAATGATAATATCAAATAATTAACATGAAATAAGATTAGAAAATTTTCAACAATGAAATGGAACTGCAAAAAATGAGAATGCTTCAACACAAGAATGTGCCATATCATTAATAGTAAAATTAAGACTATGGCAAGCACCTGACATGTATAAATCTAGTTTTGTGAGAATAATATGTATATACTAATTTTTTATTTCTCCATATTCATTTGCACCCATGGTAATGAAAATTTCGAAGTTTTATGAATGTTCAATATTCATGTTAGAAAAAATTGAAGTTTGTTATAAATATATCATTATGTGGACATTATTATGTAACGGTAGTATTTATGTCTCTATTTATGTTTTCCGTTACGAATGTAATTATATATATACTCACATGTATTATGTACTAGGGGTGGAAATATGCTAGGCCGAACCGGGCTTTAGAAAATTAGGCCTGGGCCTGCTATGGAAATCTAAAGTCTGGGCCTGGGCCTGAGCCTGTATGTAGGCTTTTTTTAGGCTCAAGTCTGAGCCTACAATTGGTCTGGCCTCTCCTGAAGCCTTTGGCAAATTATTGTATGGACCATGGTCCATGTAGCTGTGTGGACCATAAATATAAAGTACATTATTTTTGTACTGAAGGTACATTATTTTTGTACTGAAGATACATTATTTCATAGTATATATGAAATAATGTACCTTCAGTACAAAAATAATGTACTTGATGTATAAAAATAATGTACTTTTAGTATAATAAAAATGTACCTTATATTCATAGTCCACATAATTATGTAGACCATGGTCCATGCAATAATGATTGGAAGCCTTTTTAAAAGCCTATTTAACATATAGGCCTTTAAAAAAACTTCAAAATAAATCCTAAATAGGCTTTGAGCCTATTTAAATAGGCCTTGAACCTATTTAAGGCCTACATTTTAAAGCCTTTTAAAGTATACCTGTAAAAAATTTTAAAAAAAAAATTAATAATGAATGACAAAATCATAAGTTCATATTTCATAATACAATATCCAACATCACAAGTTTAATAAGTAAAAGTTGGTAATACAAAATTCAACAATGCATTGTTTACTAATTACTAGTATTACTACAAATCTATAAATCCTGCAATCAATTACTAGTAGGCTCATATTACATTAGTATTCTACTTTACTCATTGCTAGTAAACTGTAAACACTAATACGAGGGGTTACAGTCTACCCTTCTTAAAAAGAGTTTCGTCCCCGAAACTTCTTTCTTATCAGCTATGGTTTCAAAAGACTACTAGTATTCCCCAAAGATTCAAACTTAAAGTTCAAACCTAGACCTCAACCTTGAGCTCTGATACCAATTTGTAACACCCCAATTTTCACAACCTGGATTTATTACAAAATCCTAATAATACAATACATTGCGGAAGCGTCTAACCAGCAGAAAACTGGGTGTTACCGCCACGCTCAGGTATCTCTCTTATACCCAAACGTTAAGGCTAAACTTACAACATCGACATCCACTTCCATCTTGTTTAGAGCTCATCGGGCTACTAGAGTCCACACTAATCTGCATCTAATAAAGGACACAATGAAGTGTAGTTAGCACGACGGCTAAGTAAGGAAATCCATTTGTCACTTAAAAATAGACAAAGGTTTAAAAACATTTAGTGAAACAACATCCACTCGTCTTTTAAGACAGAATCATTTCTTTCTCAAAGACGTTACAAAATAACTCTTTTCTCGTGTTTAAAACTTCCTTAGTTTCATATAGTAAGAGTGAGGCCTACAACCTCGGGCCATGGCACTCCAGCCCTCCCGTAGGTTCCTCCCTTATCCCAACCCCGGGCTGTGGCACTCAAGCCTTCCCGTGGGCACCTCTCCTTATTTCAACATGACGACATAACGGCGAATAGACTTCGCTCTTAACAATATAACGACCACTGGGCCATGGCACTTTAAGCCACCCGTGGGTCAATCAAGGTCCTCAGCTCCTCACTTACTTTAGAAACTACGGTTTTGAAAACGTTATCCTTCCTTCAGTTTTCTTACAACAAATCATCTTATTTGGACATATTTCACAAATGAGTCCAATACTTGAAATCGGCTACTTCATTAGCCTCTGAAGGATTTTCAAATATCATTTTCTCAAACAATAAGGTTTTGACAACCTTTATATCAAAATAGCATACGTTTTTCAACGTAAGTTTTCATAAACATTTTTGGATACACTTCATATGTCCATCTCACACTTAAAATCAACCAACATCCTTAACTATCGTCCTCAACAACTTCCACTATGGGAATATGAGAAATAATTTAATTATAATTATTATAAAAATAAATTAAATGACCAATGTTTAGCTTAATTACCATTATAATTATTAGGCAATTATTATTACTCAATTACACTAATATATGTGCAATTATAATTTTATACTTTAACTATATTCATTTTCACCATATCACATTTAATTTTTTCTTCCTCCTCCATATTTGAATGAATTAATTGTAATTATTATAAAAAAAAATTAACAACCCATGTTTGATTAATCTTTTTAAAGTTTAAATAATTTAAAGTTTTCAAAAGGAAAGTCTAATTAAGTTTTTCTTTAAAGTTTTTAAATAATTTTTAGTCAATTAGTAATATCCTTTTCCTTTTCAAATTTGCCTAATTTCCGTTTTCATTTTCATTAGATCCTTTTCCTTTTCAAATTTGCCTAATTTCCATTTCATTTTCATTAGGATCTTTTTATATTTTCAATCAATATATCAAAATTTTTGTTATTATGAATTTAAATTTAAAGAAAAGAAAAAAAAAACAAAAAGATGTTAAATATACAATATAATAATATAGTTTGACTTTTATATATTTGGTCAAGTATCTATTTTCAAAACATACAAAATTTAAATTTAAATCTTGTATGGTTAATATAATCTCTAATTTTATAGAAAAAATTCACATAATTAAGTTGAATGTAGTGCATATGTATGTATTTAAAAAAAATAATTTCTAAATATTTATGAACACATATTTTGTTCATTTTATAATTTCATTTCCTTAATTATATTTCATATTTTATTGATTATAATTTAATGAAATTGTCAAAAATATTGCCACGAAGAAATATTATATTTCTCAATGAAGTTAACTATATTAATTATAATTACCAAATATTGTGGCAATTACCACACTAATTTCATTAATTAACTATATCAATTATAATAATTTTTTTCTATTCTAATATTAAAATATATTACCATAAATTAGCATAATAATTAATGAAATTGCCAAAATTTTGAAATATAATACCATAAAATTACCATATGAATTACACGAAAAAGTGAAAATTTACAAGAATAATTACCATTAATAAATATTAAGAAATTAAATTAAAAAATAATTATATATTAAAGTAAGTATAATTTATTTTGTGTTAATAATATTACACTGAAAAAGGTGAAGAGAATTACAATAAATAATTATTAGGCAATAATATTAAAAATTAATTATTAAGGCATGCATGATTTATTTTGTACTAATAATATATAATAGATAAGATATAATATTATTAAATCGAAATTATTAAAAATAATGTGTCCACAGTACAAAATAAATTATACTTGCCTTAATAATTAATTATATTAATATAATTGCCTAATATAAATTTACAATTATAGCTTTGTATAAGAAAAACATAGAAACTTGAATGACATGTACAAACTTCGAAGTCAACATACTGACTATGAGTTTAATAAAACCCTACAAAATTATCAAAATTACCGTCGTCATCATCCTCGATCGCATCTTTACGCTCTTCCATAAACTAAACCATTAGGGTTTTGTTACCGAGCATCTTTCTCCTCATTTACCTTTTGTTGAAGCAGAGCCCCCTTAAGAAGTATCTTCGAGCTCATACCAAGTGATATAATAAACTGCAAAAAAATATTGAAGCATAGTGGAATATAGTTAGAAAAAGGTAGAAAATTCATACGAAAAGAATGCAAAGAGATGAGTCTAAGCGCTCTGCATTGTCTTCTACTATTGTTGGTGAGAGTTGGGAGCTTTTGATCGTTTGATTGATGAGACAACAAAAATAGAATCTATTCTAGATTTCCAGCAAGGCGGCTCTAGTTCGTCAACCTATTGATGCAAAAAAATGATGGGGAAGATACAGGGTAGAGAAGCCCTACTGATGTGGAGAAAGAAATGATGGGGGAGGCTAGGGATAAATTGGTTGAGGTGTGTCAAATGTTTTTTTATTTTAAAAGGATTAAAAATTTGTATTTATATGTAGAAAAGACTAATTCAAAAGGAAAGTATAATAATTTCGTTATATATATATATATATATATATATATATATATATATATATATATATATATATATATATATAAAAGAAGTTTTTACCTATTTTGGTCCCTTGACTATTGCATTTTCTCAATTTTACATTTTGACTTTTAATTTCATCTAATGTGGTCCCTTGACTTTCAAAAACTCCCCTATTTTGGTCCTCCGTTAGGTTGGTCGTGAAGCCAACGTTAAAAGTGAGGGTATTGTCGTCCTTTCACATGATTGGCATCTTTGATACCTGCCTTGTCATTGCGTATTAACAAATTCATTCCAGAATCGTTCTTTTGTAGCTGCTCACCAAAACTCTTGCTTTGTTTGCTTTCTTCTTCCTGTAATTTGTCAAAATTTGTTACAATGTCAACATAGTGGAGGCAAAGTACTAAGCTTTCTTGTTCATCACCATCATCTTCGCCAAGGCAAAGGTACCACTACGGAGATGTAATCTCGACGCGCATATGCAATTGTGGCAATGAATGGAGCATTCAAACGTCTTGGAGTAGTGAAAATCCTGGTCGTAGGTTTTGTGTTTGTGTAAGGAGCAATTCCCTTATTTTGTATTTTGGAAATTTTTTCAATTCTTCCTTCTTTGTGAGAATTCTTGAATTTGTTGATAGGATTGTGTCAGATGTGGATTCAAGGAATGGTTTGATCCTCCCATGTGTGTCCGTTCGAAGAAGATAATCCCTGGCTTATTAAGAAGTATGAATAGAAAAGATGAGGAAATTGAGAGGTTGAAAGCATTAGTGGTGTCCTCCGCTGGTGGTGTCCTCCCAAGAACTTGTAATTGTGCAAAAGTAAGAAGCTTTAGGTGTAGGATTAAGTGGTTTGTGCTAATTATTTTAGCATTTAGTTTGTTTTATTTATACTTTAATGCATATGAAATTGGTACTCATAGTGCTAAACTCTCTTTAGCATGATGTAGTGCTTAGTAGCTGTAAAATTGCACTGCTTTAGGAATGAAAGTGTGTAAATTGGCACTGTTTTATCATAGTTGCATTTTGTAAACTGGCACTATTTTATGAATGAAACTCTGTTTTATGGCTGCTGTAAAAGTGCAATGTTTTATTACACCACAATAATACTCAATGGAAAAAGAAAACAATGGTAAACTGGAAAAAAAAGTATACATTCATAAACTGCAATTTTATAAACTGAAGTATCCAAAATACTGCTCATTGGATTACAATTGCATTACACCACAGATTTACCACCATTCATACTGAAGTATCCAAAATGCATTCATACGGTTCGTGTCAACATCTATCAAAATATTTACCACCATCATGTGTAGCAAATTACATCTCATTCATGGTGAAATATAAAAAAGCAGTCAACTTGAAAACATCTAGCAAAACATTACAACAATTTAAGTCATTAGTCAATTTCAATTGGTTGTTTGGCATTTCCAGATTTGCCTTTATAAGTCATTAAAGACCCTGTCCTATATTTCCTCTGCACTCCCTGAGCCACAGGCTTCGTTTTCTTTGTTAGACCAAGTGTCTTAGGCCTTCTGGGAGGGTATGTGCAGCAAAGCTTGTCTGGACACCATGACCTTGTTCACCACTATTATGGCCTTCATCATCTTCAAAGTGAGGTTGTGTAGGTAATGGTAAGTCTTCTTGTGTAGGTAATGACATCTCTTTCTCAGCTGGCAGCAGTATCTCTTCTTGTGCAGATTCAATGACCTTTTGAAAACAAAGAACAAAAATTAATAAATAAACAATCATATACCTTAAAAAATGCATGTACCTTATTTTGCAAAGCCTCATCATCATTATGCAAAGCCTCAACCTCAACATTCAAATCAGTTACAACAACTTCTGAACTTACATCTTGAATTGGAATCTATTTAATTTCTTTTTTGTATAGGTCAACAATGTGAATAGTGGCAAAGGTATAAGGTGAGTTTACTGTAATTAAATGCATAACTTACATCAACCAGTTCTTGTAATGGTATTGGAATGGCATGTGTCCTATTCATTTGTGGCTGAGGGTTTCTCTGCAAACATTTTAAAGGACTCAATTACATGTAAATAAACACGTGTTAGTAGCTAAAACAATCTGAAAACACTTACAGGTTTTAGAGGGCATTTTCTACTATTGTGTCCTCTTTGTTTACACAATGTGCAGTGTAATAGCACATGCTTTCTGCTCATTTGGACCCCATCAGTTGTGATTTGATTTTTTCCTTTGGTTTCATCAGCTCCTCTCAACCTCAGTTTCCTTAGCCTGCCATGTTTAGCTTTGTACTCAGGTGGCAGTGGTGCCTCTCTATGAGTTTGAAGCCACTCATTAGGACCAGCCATTGGTTTGATGCTCCATCCGTAGACTTTCAAGTAATTCTCAACTGAGTAGCAACTATCTACATAATCCAACACACTGTGTCTTTTCATCTATATTGCACAAATTGCATGTCTGCATGGGATTCCATGGCAACCATCAACCCCTATAATTTTGGATTTGATCTTAGATCTTAAATGGCAACCATCAACCCCTATAATTTTCCTACAATGTTGGGAACCATTCCTACAAGCTTCCCAGCCATATATTAGCCTCTACTACCTCATCACTGCGATAAGGTGTCTCTTCATCAGAAAAATTAGCAGGGTAATTATTTTTTTCACCACTAGGTTCACCTTCTTGCACACTCTTACTTGATCATATCCCATGATATTCCACACTGGGATCTACTGCTTTATCAAACATAATATCATCTTCTTGAACCCCTACAGTATGCTCATCTTCTTCCAGTTTATGGTCAAAATCAGAATATTTATTATCACTGTGTTCAACATTTAAGCCTCCAATGTTTAAACACACTTCCACTTCCCTATCCTTACCACTAAAATCAATTAAGTCCCATGCTTCACTATCTGAAATGACCTCAATCAACCCTTCACCTACAACAGTATAGAACTTACATTCACCATTATCATACCCTAGCTCAATAACTTTCTCTTGAAGAGTCATAAACCCCCATTCATCAACATCCATATAGTCAAAATGATCTATTAGTCCTCCTACATATATCACTGGTTCAGTCATTACTATCCTCCTACATACCATGTCTAACCTTAAGTGTAAAGCCATTGCATTCATCATCCTCTGAATGATTTAAATAATTAACAAATAGAAAAAAAAACACATGAATTAGACAAAAAGAAAAACAAAAGGACAACACATGTTGTTTCAAATAAATAAACAAAACCAATGCAGAACACAAAAATCAGTTTAAAAAGAACATAAAGAACAATAGTGGTCCCCCTGGTTCCCTGTTTTACAAACACACATCACAGTTTTAGTATACAATGCTGAAATTATGCCAGTGGTCCGCTCCAAAAGCTATTATAAAGCATTAAAGCTACATATGCTCACAACAAATACTCAGTGGTCCCCTCTTTACTTGACCCTATAAAAGACTCAAACTGAACAACATAAAAAACACAAACATACACATACACGCATACACTGACATTCAACAAACGAAGACACAAAAGTAGGATAAACAAAGTAAAAAAGCTATTGCATACCGTATATTTGCAAGTTTGCACTCCCAGACCTTCAAATCACCATGAATTCGTTGCCAATTGTTCACTGCCTTTCTCGACGATTTTACAAAATTTCTGAAATTAGGATTTTTTTGTTCGTCTATGTTCTTAATTAGGGGAGTAATTGGGTTTATTCGGATAATGCATGTATCAAAGGCGCCAATCATGTGAAATGACGACAATACCCTCACTTTTAACGTTGGCTTCACGACCAACCTAACGGATGACCAAAATAGGAAAGTTTTTGAAAGGCAAGGGATCACATTAGGTGAAATTAAAAGTCAAAATGTAAAATTGAGAAAAGGCAATAGTCAAGGGACCAAAATGGGTAAAAACTCTATATATCAGTTACAGTTTTCCTAATTATATAATTGTAATAATTCCTAATTGCCTAACATACATATATAATTTTATATTGATCGATTTGCAGTTATATAGATATATAGGGTATGATTTCTTCTTATTATTATACACACATATTTAATTGACTTATTTTTTTTGTTAATTATATTATTACTAAAAACCAAATAATATGTAATAAGTTCAGTCGTTAAGCACTCTGTAATCAAATAAAATGATGCATGAGTGTAGAATCAATATGTAATCAGATAAATAAAACTAATGTAACACTATAGTTGCTAGACTGTTATCACATCAGTTTGTAATGATAAAAAAAATATAGACAGCTAAAAATATGTCTAGTTTACATATCATGTGTTTGTAGTTAAATATTATCTGTTTTAATTTATTTATTACAAGCACATAGTATTTTAACATATTATGTTAACTAGAGACACATAATCTAAATGTCATTATCAATAAAGATCTACATTGTAAGGTGAACCATGGTATAAATTTTCGGGTTGGGATGCCCTAAAGAAATTGAAGAACAAGTGTTTTTTTTTTCCAGTTTTGGGCCAAGCCAAGATTTTATTCTTTTGTTTTGGTTCAATCTAATTTATATTTTAATCGCTCATTAATGAATGTTGATGGATATGGTACTACGGCCCATAAAGATAAAGACCAAAAATATATGGCGGCCCAGTTCATAAGCGAAGCCCAATCAGAAATACAACTCAGCCCAGATCAATCCCTAAATTATTGAATTATTGATGTATAATTATATCCCCGAAAGGTCAAATGTCCCTTAGAAAAAGTAAAAGTCAAATTACCTTAGGAATAGTAAAGGTCAAATGACCTTATGAATAATAAAGGTCAAGTGTTCTTTGGAGAATATTATATTTCTGAAAGGTCAGGTCTTACAACTATATAAAGGGCCCTAACCTTTATTGTAATTCATTCATAATTCAATCCAGAATTCAGCATTTAGACGCTCAATACTATATCCACTACAAAATACAATATTTTTCTTATATATTTTCATATTTTCTTATAGAATTAATTACACTTTTGGTTATGTGACTATTGGGGTCCTATTAATTTGAGTATGCGACTTTAAAAAGCAACAATTTAGTTCCCTGACTATCGATTTTTTAACGAATTTGGTCCTACCGGCCAAATCACCAGTCAAATATCGCCGGAAAAACACAACCCATTTTAAATAATTTATTCATAGGGGCAAATTAGCCATTTCACTTCCTTTCTTCTTCTTCCTTTGTCACCCTCTGCTTTGTCGTTTCTGTAGCCAGATAACCATGGAAAACCATTCCTTTTTCCATTACAATGCTCAATGTGAAGCTGTGAAGGTCACAACTCACAGCTTCTTTTAGAACTTGCTTACGTAATTCCCCATTGTCATTTACTACGAAGCTCGGCTTCCTCTATGCAGACACCAATATAAAAAAAAAACTAGCATCAATTCAACACCCACTTAATAAAACATTTGAATATGCGAAAACGAAGTCATGCTCAGCCAGGATTTGAAGGCTAGAAGGTTGAAGAGGACCCAGTCCGTTTCTTTTCCTTCTTTCAATCGCCGTCGAATGGACCATTTTGGTTCGTCAGAGTATTCGGTGTGGATAGCAGCGTGGAGGCGAAGTTCGACGACGCCATTGTTGCACTCACTCCAGTCCGTCAATCCCGTCGACGCTAATCCATGGTGGCTTCAAGTAGATCGGGCTTTAACAATGGAGAAGAAGCAGACTAGACTTGGTGAAGAAGAACAGAGGATGAAAAGACCAAAATGCCCCTCTTATTAAACACATTAAAATCAGTTACAACTTTCTGGCGATATTTGACCGGTGATTTGATCGGTAGGACCAAATCCGTTAAAAAATTGATAGTTAGGGGACTAAATTGTTGCTTTTTAAAGTCGCGTACTCAAATTAATAGGACCCCAATAGTCATAGGACCAAAAGTGTAATTAATGCTTTTCTCATATACGATAGTGTTATATTTGGTAGTGTTGGCTTGCCAGTGACTAGCCCAAAAATCACAAAACCAACATTAGCGCCGTCCGTGGGGACGTGACAAAAAGTTACACACCTCTTTTCCAAATCATATAGCGATGGCAAGAGGGAGAGCTCAAAGCCAAGGTGGCAGGCAGAATTCAGGAAATCATGAGGAACTGTCGCGTCGTAAGGAACCCGAGTTGAGCCGGGCATCTGTAGAACGTGCCCTGCCGCCACCTCAAGTGAATATTGTTGAAATAGTGGCCTAGGTGGTGGATGAGGTAGAAAGGAGACGCCAATAGCATCATGAGAGAACCGCAAGTCTCCGTCACTCTAAGCAAGAGGGGCAACGGAGAGAGAATCGGCGCCTCGGTCCTGAGCAATCGTAGGAAGGGCAAAGAGCACCTGGTCGATCGGCCTTTGATAGGCTAGTCGATCCAGATGGAAACCCAGTGCGTCATCCGAAAGGAGAGGGACAAGTTAATGAAGCCCTAGTTAATCAAGAGCTTAGAAATAGGCGTGAGCGTAGAGAGGAAGCCGCTCGGCAGAGAGCTCAACAAGAGCTGTCAGTGGTAGAAAGTAGCGCTGAGTCGCCAACAAAGACAAGGTATCGGCAGAGTCAAATGGATGGATTGGCCCAAGAGCTTCAAGATCTTAAGGACTAAGTGGAAGGGAAGATTAGGCCTTCGGCCCGCACTTTACTCACCTCGTCACCTTTTACACCTAAAATAATGACTTAAAAGGTGTCGACAGAGATTAAACTCCCTGAACACGCAACATATGACGGGACAGGGGATCCGCGTGAACATTTGGTCAGCTATCAAGCAAAAATGCAAATCTTGGGGGCGAAAGAGCCACTCATGTGTAAGGTCTTCCTTACCACCTTGAAAGGGTTGGCTCAAAAGTGGTGCTTAGCTTTGCTGGATCAGTCGATCGGATGTTTTAATGACTTAGCCGATCGATTTCTCACCCGTTACGCGGTGAACATTAAGCCGCAACGCAATTTGACCCATATGAACAGTGTCCATCAAGATGAAGGAGAGACGTTGAGGTCTTATTTGGCAAGGTGGCAGAAGGAGGTGCATGCCATAAAGGGGCTAGGTGAGCAGATTGCTATTACCTTTTTCATGGAATCTCTTCGAGTGGGAAAGTTGTACGTTGACATTCATAATGGCAGGCCAAAGATGTACGTTGAGATAGTCGGAAAAAGTTCCAGAAGGCCTAAACCTTATTAGAAAGACAAGCTAGAGTACGAGCGTTCGTGCCGCCTAGAAGCGAGGCGGGCCCTTGAAAGATTGGGTGCCCCTCCCTATCGGCCCATATAGCGATGGCAGGAGGGAGAACTCAGGGCCAACGTGGCAGGCAGAATTCAACGTCTTGTAGTTGTGATTTGAGAGATCAATTGAGCCGCCAAAATTCGCGAAATCATGAGGAACTGTCACGTCGCAAGGAACCCGAGTTGAGCCGGGCTAGAGTACAAGCGTTCGAGCCGCCTAGAAGCAAGGCGGACCCTTGAAAGATTGAGTGCCCCTCCCTCTCGGTCCATAACAGCCGAGCCAGTTCACAAGGTTAAACAATCTTTACCTCCGCCTCCTCCATTGAGACTTGGGGGCGGGCCAGAAATGTTGGGACCCGGAGGGATCTTACAGAGATATTGTCGCTACCATCGATCGACTACCCATACAACTGAGGAGTGTGCATACTTAAAAAAGGAGATTGAAGCGTTGATTCAAAAGGGAGCCCCCCCTCTGCCAAACCAATGGAAGCGATTACCTATTCAAGGAGACCGACCCGAATCGAGTTTGGACAAAGGAAAGCAGCATGCCTCTGAGGAAGAGGGAGTGAATTGGAAGCATAATAAGTCGGTCATTAATGTGATTGTAGGTGGACTAGAAAGTGGGGACTTCTTTAGCTCACGCAAGGCGTGGGCCCAGCAGTTATATGTCGGAACCATTTACGGTCGAGATGACAGCCTGAAAAAGGTTTGTCGCGAGCCAATTGTGTTCACGAATGATGATCTACCCAAGGGACAGTTCCCACACCGGGATGCACTCGTTATAGCCATAGATATCAACGGGATAGTCATTCGACGGGTCTTGGTAGATACGGGAAACAGTGTAAACATCCTTTATCTGGAGCCATTTAACAAGTTGGGATTGTCACGTGATGCCCTTAAGCCAGTCAAAGCCCCCCTAGTAGGGTTCACGGGAGACTCAGTCGATTTGGAGGGTTCAATTAAGTTTTCGGTTGAGATTGGAACCTATCCAAATGTTAGGAAGATGGAGATGGAATTTATTGTGGTCAATTTGGCATGTTCCCACAATATGATACTTGGTCGACCAGGGTTGGAAGATTTGGGTGCCCTCATTTCAGTTGAGCACCTTTGTATAAAATTTAGGACACCAAGTGGAATAGGAGTCGCGCGATGCGATCAAAGGGCGGCTCGAGATTGTTATCTTTAAGCTTGCCGAAAGATGGGGATAGGGGATATGAGAATACATGCCATCTCTGAACAGACTGAACAATTAGAAGCTATTGGGCAACCGGAGTCTGCTATAGAGTTGGAGGAAGTAGAGATCAACCCTCTGCACCCTGAAAGACGGGTGAGGATCGGAGTCGACCTGGCTGAAGAAATCGAGTGGGAGATAGTGCAAGTTCTGCAAAAGCACCGAGTGGTCTTTGCTTGGGGACCCGAGGATATGCCAAGAGTAGACCGAGCCATCATTTCACATAGACTGGCAGTCGATCCGAATCATAAGCTGGTGGTACAGAAGAAGAGATACCTCTCCACTAATCGAAGGGAATTCGTTAAAACCGAGGTGGAAACATTATTGGCAGCTGGACATATATGAGAGGTAAAATATCTCAACTGGTTGGCTAATGTGGTCTTGGTCCCAACTGGGGACTGGTTAAGGATCTGTGATACTTAACCAGATCCTATAAGTGATCAATGATGGCTTATAGTTCAGTGAGTGTGGCAGTCAAACTGCATGCGTTAGATAATGGATCTGAGATACTTTCATTAAAGTAATTTGTGATTACTTAAGGAAAGATAGATGGAACACCGAGGGAAGCAGTGTCGGTACAAGAGACGAGGTAAGTGACTATTTAGTACATTGATTAACCGATTTCCATCAAACGGAGGGACTCATTTGAGGCTTAAAAATAAGGTTGCAAAAATCGCTAGGCGCCTAGCGCCTAGGCCGCCTAGGCGCCTAGATTTTTTTTTTTTTAATTTTAATTTTTAAAAAAAAAATTAAAAAAAAAATATTTTAAGTGTTAATAATTGTAAAGTGTTTAATATTGTAAGTTTTTACACTTTAATAGTTAAATATTTAATACTTATTAAGTTATTAGTTATTATTTATTAATTATTAGTGCATTACTTATTAGTTTAATTTTGTTATTACTTATTATTTTATTAAGTTATTACTTATTATTAGACTATTAGAGTATTAGTTAATACATTATAACATTAATAGTTTAAATGTTTCAAATTTATAATTTTTTTTAAATAATTTTTTAAAAAAAAAAAAAAAAAAAAGTCGCTGGCCTAGGCGCCGCCTAGTCGGCCGGTGGCCTACGCGGCCCAGGCGGGCTAGGCGGCCTAGGCGCCGCCTAGTCGGCCGGCTAGGCGCCCGGTCGCGGAGGAGGTCGATTTCGGCCTTCCTCGACGCGGTCGGGCGCTAATCGGCGCCTAGGCGCGATTTTTGCAACACTGCTTAAAAATCCTTTGAGAAGGAGGAGGCTGAGATAACAGCCAGTCAAGAAGGTTAACACTTCTTTGTGTGCAATTAAATTATCAAAGTCAATAGGCTAATTAAATGAGCGACAGGGAGTCACTCGGACGAAGTTATGTTTTGTTGCTTAATGTCTTTTGTAAGGAAATAGTAGACAAGTTAAAGATTTTTCTAAAGGTGAACAGGATCTAGACGAGAACTGACGAAAAGTTACTCTATTTTAGTCATAAAGATTACAGTAATCCAATTTGTTTTCTTCAAATTTTTCTAAAAGTGAACAGGATCTGGTTGACAACTGACGTTACGTTTCATGATGATAAAAAAAAAAAAAAAAGTCACTCTCTTTTATTATAAGCTGTCGGTTCAGAGCCCCACCGAGAAAAGGGTCAAAGCTTAGCAGATACTAAAACTAATCCCTAAGGGTGCCGAGGCTCAAGTATATATATGGCTTCTTCAACATTGTGGAATAAGAATCATTACAATATTTAGAGAAAAGAAAGAAAAAGAAAAAGAAAAAAATTGCCAAGCACCTTGTGTTCAATTGGCATGTAGTGGCCACCTTCAGATGGGAGGTCATGAGTTCGAGTCTCAGTGGAGGAGATCTCGAAATTGACTCTTTGTGCTTCAACAGGTTGAGAAAAAGGATTTTCATGATCCAAAAATATGGGTTATTATAAAGTCCCTAAATGATATGTCACCAAGTAGTTTGAAAGATAACCCCTCAACTTGGTGGGGCTTCATTTGTTTTTTGTGCCTGGGAGGAGCAGAAATTTCAACTATTTCAAATTCATGTGATGATTTGTTGGCCTTACGAACTTTCATCTGGCCTCACCTTCAGGGCTATTCCACCCACATATTGATAAGTTCTTGCACTCTTTGAATGCTGGTATTCGATAAAGTTTTCTATGCTTTCCTGGACAATATCAAGGAGGTTTTCTATGCTTTCCTGGACAATATCAAGGAGGTTCAAGCTCATTGTTTGTCTTCTACTTTCTTGTGACGTCACTTCATGAGCCACAAGAAAGTGAGGGACTAGATGATGGATATGGTACTACAGCCCATAAAGATAAAAGACCCAAAATATATGGCGACCCAGTTCATATGCGAAACCCAATCAGAATTACAACTCAGCCTAAATCAATCTCTGAATTATTGAATTATTGATGTATAACTATATGCCCGAAAGATCAAATGTCCCTTACAAAAAGTAAGAGTCAAATGACCTTAGGAATAGTAAAGGTCAAATGACTTTAGGGATAGTAAAGGTCAAATGTCCCTTAAAGAATATTGTATTTCTGAAAGGTCAGGTCTTACAACTATATAGGGCCCTAACTTTCCTTGTAAGTCATTTAGAATTCAATCCAGAATTCAGCATTTAGACACTCAATACTATATCCACTACAAAATACAATATATTTTTTAAATATATTTTCTTATATAAGATAGTGTTATATTCAATAGTGTTGGCTTGCCAGTGACTAGCCCAAAAATCACAAAACCAACAAATGTAATAAGTCTAAACTAAAGAAATTGAAGAAAAATTTAAATGTTTTTAAATGTGTTGGACTATGGGCGATACCAATTCAAGATTTCTATTGTTTGGTTCACACAGATTAGACACTTTTTTTAATTAGACTAGCCCAATTTAGTTTAAGTAATAGCCAGATAAATGGCAGTTGTTATGCCGTGGACGTGGGTCCACTACGACGCCGTTTCACAATTAAAAAAAAAAAATTAACGGCGTTAACGGCTCCTCATCGCAACAGAACACAAACTCTACATTCACAGACCCCATACTCCATATTCACAATTTGAAAACTTCACATTCACACATTACAGGACTATATGTTTAGTAACTATATTATCACTGTTATGCATTCACACATTCAAAACTCTATATTCACAGGTCATATATTCCATGTTCACAACTTGGGAACCCCACATTCACACATTACAAGGCTACAAGTTACTAGAACTCTTTAACTCTAGTACAGATTCACACATTCATAAGTCTACATTCACAAATTCTATACTACATATTCACAATTTAAAACCTCCACATTCACACATTTCAGGGCTGCTAGAACTCTGTTAACTCTACAACAAATTCACACATTCGTAACTCTACATTCACAAATTCTATACTACATATTCACAATTTGAAACATCCACATTCACACATTTCAGGGCTATATGTTTAGTAAATTTTTTTTTAAAAAAATAGTGAAACGGCGTCGTATTGCCAATAATTTGCCAATAATATAAAAACCAAGGTGGACTTGGGTTTACCGCATAATTTGCCAATAAATGGATAGCCAACTTGTCCATTTGACATAGAGATATAGACTAAATATAAGATAATAATTTGAAAAATGCGTTTGAGTAAAAATATTGAAAGACATATTTCATTAAAATAAATCATTTTTTCTTTAACTGGAATACATATTTTTTTTTAATAACCAAACACTAAAAAATTTGTTTTCAAAAAAAAAAAAAAAACACTAAAAAATTTTAAAAATAAATTTTGGAAGTAATTTTTCCAAATCAACTCTTAATGACCAAAATTCATAATTTGGTTTTTATATTATTTTGTATTATTAATTCAGTGTTAGGGGATGAAATTAATATGTATTAGTCAATCCTTTATATAGATATTAGCGAATTAATCTATCAATATATAATATTCCGTGGAAGCAGAAATGATCTAACGAGAGTACAACCAAAGAAGTTAATAGAAATGGCCGCGGCAACGTCGTCCGGTGCCGGCGGGAGCGGCCGAGATGGGTCGGCCAAGACCATGGTGGCCGATCAAATCACTCAGTCTGTCCAGTCCACCTCCAATCTCCTCCACCTCATGCTCCAATCTTCCCCTTCTCAGGTAAATCCATAAAAGCTCTCTTTTACTCAACTTGTTCTCCGACATTTGTTTTCGTAATCTACATTTTAATTGCTCAATTCTCTAGATACTGACATAAATTCCCACATTCCTGCTCTAGTTTGATTTCTGAGAAATACTGATAAATCCTAAAAAGAATGAAGCTCACGGTCCAAAATGACACTGTATTTAGGGTATTTTGCCATCAACAGGAAAGGATTTGTAAATTAAGTAACCAATTCTGGGTTAATCTCTGTACCTCATAATTTATATAGCATTATGGCATTGAACCAGTTCTGTGCTAACCTCTGTATTTCGGTAATTCGGTTATAATTTTGTATAGCATTATGGTATTGAAACTATGAGTCCACACTGATTTTTATATGCCAAAACATGGGAATACTTTGATAAATGGCAGTGCAGGATTCAAAACAAACTTTTTGCATAATTATATTGGAAGTATGCATTTTTTGTTGGGTGAGTGGGTGACGAGGGAAACCTGCAGCCACTATTCGAGGGGTGCACTCGGAAACCCCGCCTTGTGACCCTAACCGGCAAAGGACCACAAGGAGGTAAACCATCCTAGGTTGCCCATAGCTGGCCGGCTCAAATCAAGAGGGTTGGGATTTGAACTCGTGACCTTGTTGTTACAAGTTTGTATCCTTAGCCATCTTGGTTGGGGTTACCCCTGGAAGTATGTATTTTACTTGGCTAGA
Source organism: Ipomoea trifida (assembly GCA_003576665.1). Lineage (NCBI taxonomy): Eukaryota > Viridiplantae > Streptophyta > Magnoliopsida > Solanales > Convolvulaceae > Ipomoea > Ipomoea trifida. The sequence continues at coordinate 6,769,367 of CP025656.1, forward strand.
AGCTTAAGCCATTACTTAGGGCACACATTATTTTGTGTTAGACATCAACATATGCTCCATTTCATATTTTTGACTCACTTGCTAGCCCTTTTCCAGGCCCAACTGCAGAAACTCCCAAAGAGTCTTTTGGCTAAGACCTCGACAATCAAGAATACATCTTTGGTATTGGAGCAACTGCCTCAGATAATTTCATCATTGGATGCGCATATGGATCAAGGATTACAATGGTTATTCTTTTTTCCTCTTTTCCATGTGGTACAATTGTCAATACCTGTTAAAAAATGAAACTTTGAATTTTAGGTTGTGTCAAATCTCCATTTGATGTGAAAGTGATGATAATTAAATAAAAAGGGTAATCTTTCCTTTTGTGGAGTAATTGATAATATTCAAAATCTTTTTCCTTCTTGGAGTATAAGTATAGATTATTAGATCTTCCATATAACTATTTTACCAAGAGAACTGATTTTATAAAATGGTTCTGCTGCTTAGAGCTTTCTTAGCAGCTGGGGCTTGAGCTTGAACTGTTGCCAGCACAACTATAGTCTCTACAATGTTCATATTGTGAATCTTATTGAAGAGTGATCCGCATGGTCATTTAAATACTAAGACACCATTCTTTAGGACTCAGAAGGACATCTGAAGCTTTTCATTTTAATGATTCATATTTGCTTAAGATATGAAAGTAATAACATAAAAAAGGTATTATTTGCCAAAGAGATGGTTTGATATTTTAAGCCTTATGCCATTTCAGTGCCAATTTTCACAGTTTATCCATATTGTCTGTGCTACCTTATATCTTTGTGTTCATTTAGATCCGTGCCTATGTGTAATTGTCTCTAAAGAAATGAAGGTACCAATATTTAACATTGTGCTTCTGTGATCTATAGTTTGATATAACTATTAAATTAACTTTTGTCTACTTTGGAAATTAAATGGTACATTAATCTAATTTTAATTTGGTGCATTAAATTCTTCATTGATCTAATTTTGAAGGTAATTTTTGCAGTGTTCCTCAGCTGAAAACTGTAATCCAGCTACTCTCAAACATTGAGAACTGCCAACTTAAGCCTTTATCCAATGTTCAGCTTTCTCAAGAGGTATTAGTAGTACCACCCAATGCTTCAATCTTCTCCTGCATGAAACCTAAACAAGATGGATTTTTTTTTTAAAAATAAATATCTTGTATTGTTGTTATAGTGATTGTTGTCTTTTCTTTTTCCTCTTTCTTAGATGCAATGCAACTGTTTCCCCTTCATAGAAAAGGCAATAAAATTTGCTTCTGTCCTCTGAGCTCATTTGCCCTTCTAGTCGAATATACGGAGTAATTATTAGGCTACAATGAAATTGGTACATGCTCTAGGTTTTCTTGAATTTGAATTCTAGTTTTTCTTTTTAAAAAATTAGAAAATGTTCAAGCCCCTTAGGTATAGGTATCTAAAGAGTTTGAATTATAAGTCTCAATAACATTAATACTGTAATAAATCTGAGGTATATTATTGGAACATGTCACTTATTTCCCCTTGCTTCAGAAATCAGAAGAGCAAGATGTAGATTGTATCAGTTTGCCACTTGGCACTTGCTAAGGGCATCTCCATCCCTTCTCTTATTTTCTCTCAATTTTGTGGGTCCAACTCTTTCATATCACCACTTAATATCTTTCCTTATTTTCTCTCCAATCTTTCTCCCATTTTGTGGGCCCCACTCCTCCACATCATCTATTACTTTATTCACTTTATTATAATATTAATATCAAATTTTGATTTTAAATCAAAATAAATTTCAATAAATAAAATATATTTTTTAATTAAAAAAAATAAAATTTAAAATATTAAATTGAAACAAATAGTATCACGTTGAAATTTGAAAGCAAATACAAAATATTAAATACTAAATGACAATATACGAAATACATGATAATGAAAAGGAAATCAAATTTAAAGTTTGGGAGTTTGGGGTATATATAGAGATAGAAATTAAAAATAAAAAAATCAAAATTTATGCCTCAACGGTTGACCGTTGAGGCAGTTTTTTTTGCCCCCACCATCATGCGCTTGCAGGCTGCAGGCATGCAAGCCCGCCATTGGTTCGTGCCTGCACGCACCTTTAGGCACGCACCCCTTTCCTCCCCCCTCTTGTTCCGGAGAGAACATGAATGCCTTTCTCCCCTCTTACTCCCCCTCTTCTCCTAGGGATGGAGATCTCCAAATGCTACACATCAATGCCTGGACATTTGGGAGTGTTTGATGCCATTAATATTATATTAGTATATGTAATTCTTCAGAAACTTGATTTTCCAAATTGGATTATTACTTTCCCCTGAAAATAGTTTTACCGAGTACTGACTTTTTCAAAGACTTGATGAATCTATTAATAATTCATTTTCCACAATCTGATTTTGTGAACCACAAAAATGATCCTTTGACTGGAACTGATTTTGGAAACTTGTTGGTCATGCATGTTTGATAATTAAAGTGGACAGATCCCTTGTGTGCACCGGTATTTGGCCCTGTCTGCTGAGCCACTGAGTTACCGTGATGGCATGATTTACATCCCCTCCTAAATGCTCTATCAGGTTGGGGTGTGGGGGGCCCTTGGGATTGGGGATTCAACCTTTTAGGGCAAGATAATTGAAGTATTTCAATTGGATTACTGCACTTCAATTGCTCCTCCTCTCTTTTCTCTTATTTTTGTCGAATGGCCCAACATGGACAATATTATCTTGCTGGTAATTTGCTCCTGAAATTAGACATTAATTACCAACTTTTTTGTATCCCATCTATTCCACAGGAGGTTGAACCAGCAGCACATCCTCCAGAAGCAAGCAAGCATCCCCTTGCATGACACAGTGAAGCCCCAGAGATCAATTCAAGATTACCAGGATCAATATGCATTGTACCATGAACTTGGACAAAAATCTAGTGTTCTTTACCGTTGTTGTTGGCTAACGAAAGCAATTGGTGTGCAAATCAAATCCATCATGATGAAGTGAAGGTCGGTTGCCATCCTATGATCTCTTTGATGCCGCAGTCATAGTTGACTGTGCATAAATTTCGAATTTTTCATGTTTTTAAAATTTTTCTAGCTGCCTTAAATGACGCAAATTCTTTTCAGTCTTTTTCAGTATGTATTGTGTGTATATGCAGACAAAAATCTTGTCCTAGTTAGCAAAGGACACGGTTGAAATTGGTAAATGAAAACATGTTATGTTTGACTAAACGATACATAGGCCACCATGTGTAGAATGTAATGTCTACTTCTGCCTAAAGAGAATGAATAATTGCAGTGTTTATTTTGGATACTTTGAAACCGAGGGTCAGAGAGATAAATGGTAACTCAAATGGTAACTCGTCTCTCTGTCTAATTATTTTTGGATGCTTACCTTGGCAAATTATTGTGTGGACCATAGCTGTGTGGATCATGAATATAATGGACATTTTTATTATATTAAAAATATATTATTTTTGTATATTATTTGATAGTATATATAAAATAATGTACTTTCAGTACTTAAATAATGTACTCTAAAATAATGTACTTTATGTACAAAAATAATGTACTTTTATTATATTAAAAATGTATTTTTTATTTATGGTCCACACAGCTGTGTGGATCATAGTCCATACAATAATGATTGGCTGACTTTTACCCAATGGAAGTGATTGAGAGAGCATTAATCCCTCTGTACCATTTTATTTGTCTTATTTATTATTCTTCGGTCAAATTAACTCTCTTTTTTTTTTTTTGTTTATTTTCGCTAATATTTTTTGCTTATTTTTAAATTTGATTTTTTGTATGTTTAATAGTGCTTTTACTGTAGTTAATATATAAATTTTGTATACTAATATTAAACTTAATATTATTAAAAATAATTTCAATCAAGCTTTTTTTTTTTAATACAACTGACCCTATTACATTGTAGTATTTGTTCATCTATACTTTCTCAACTTAAGGTGTTTGGCCAATCAAGCCTTGTTAATCAAATTAGATCCATAAAATGGGACCAAGGGGATGTTTGGTTGGATGGAAAAAAATTTTCCATCCAAGTTGTTTTCCTTAGAATAGAGGAAAATATTGATTTATGATGTTTGGTTTATGGAATTCATTTTTCAATGGAAAATGAATTCCATGAATTTGAGGAAAACAAAATCCTTGGTTGGACCAAGGATTTCGTTTTCCATGGAAGATGGAAAAAAAAGTTGGTATGATTGGATTATTTTACCCCTTTGCTCTCTTCTAATTATTACTCTGTATTACTTTTCTTAATTTGTAAGGGTATATAGGTCTTTATACTCGTTATTTCTTCAATTTTACATCTAACCAAACAACCAAATTAATATTCCCAGTAAATTTTTTCCACCAACCAAACAACGAAATATATTTTTCTATGGAATTTCAATTTTACTTCTCCTAAAATATTTTTTTGCGAACTAAATGGGTGCTAAGGGAGTACTATGTTAGAGAGAGAGTGTGCGCGGCACTGCGCGCGCATGAGGAAGAAGAGGATAGAGAAGCGTGGAAAATGCAGGGAAAGGGGAAAGGGGAAAGAGACGTGCGCAATGGGAAGAAGTCTCAACCGTTTTTCACATTGTATTTGACTATCTATATCCACATCTCAAAGATGGGAAATATGGCATTAATCCACAACTAACCTTGACTAAACTTGAACCTTTAACCTCATGCTTGCTTTGTTAGGAGTAACCATGGTTCAGTTTCGATTTTGAATCGGCAAATTTTGATTTTGGAGAAAGCTAGGGGTGACCATGGTTCAGTTTTAATTTTGAATCGGAAATTCTTAATTTTGGAGAATGGCAAACGGGAATTGGAATCTCCAGTTTTGGTTAAGGAACTGTTTTTTTTTTTTTGTTTTTTTTTTTTAATTATGTTTTCTATTTTTAAATAATCAAAATTTAACATTAAAAAAAAAATCAATCTAATTTTTTAAATGGTTATATCAAATATTTAAACTTTAAAGTCAAACTAAATAAAATAAAAATATGTTTTCAAAAAAAAAATAAAATAAAAATATTTGTTATAGTTAAATTTTAAATTGTTATTTTTTTTTTTAGTATTATTGGTTCTATTACAATGTAATATCGGTGTCATTGAGCTACAAGTTACTTGGTTTAAATTGATATTTAAGGTTGAGTTAATTCCAGAAATGGTCCTTCGACTATTGATTTTTACCAATTTTTGTCCTCAACTTTTAATTTGACCAAGTTGGTCCCTTAACTATTGATTTTGTACCAATTTTGGTCTTCCTGTTAAATCTATGTTAAATGGGTGTTAAAATTGGGGGCAAAAATGTAAAATCAAATATTTTAACCTTTCTTCTTGACTTTTGAGGGTGAATTGAATTGTAGTGATGCGATCAAAATATTTTTTTTTTTTTTTGTTTTTTTAGTACTATTGACCTTGTTACATGTAGTACTTGTCCATAAACTCATTGAAATTCAACGAGTCAATATTGCCCCTATTGAGGATCGAGCCCATGACCTTTCATTTGGGAGAGTCACTCCATACTACTTGACCACAATGTCTTTGACATTTTTAAGGGTAAGAGTGTATTTGAAGGAAAAATGATACCATGAACCATGCATGACCAATATTGTAAGGTAGACGTACTATTAATAGATGCTTATTTTTATGCTATTGCAAATTTAGTTTTAATGTATTATATTTTATATTTTGATAGTATACTGAAAATGAACATGTAGTATATTAAAAATAGACATATAGATTAATGATCTACCTTATAATGTAGATCATGGTCCACAGTATAACGATTTACTTTAGGGATATAGAGAGTAGGCTAAATGCATTAAAAACATTAAAACAATACTATTTCGGTACCAAAAAGATCTAATGTCGCATAATGGAAGTCCTGTACAATTTTTTGTTTCTAAAGGTAATATCAAATGGGGATTGAATGTCTAATTAAGTTGAATTAATAAATTATATACTTTCCTAAGACCTTTTGATTTAGTGGCACCAAGTTACACTTTCACATAGAAGAGTGTAAGTTCGAATCGTCGTGAGGACAAATATTACACTCTAATAGAGTCAGTAGTAAAAAAAATAAATTATAACTATCGCAAGTTAAGATGAAACATTTGATACAAATAACATTAATATAATTACAATTTACGAGAGTTTCTGTACCAATTTAAATCATTTAGGCTAAAGTGCCATCCCGCACCATGAACCATAAGCCTTTTGTCATGCCGCACCGTTGACTTTTATAAGTGACTATTCGAGTCACAAACCAATTTTTTTTTTCCGCCTAGTCTGTTTAGCCAGTTTCCCTTAGGTAACAGGTTATATGATGCTGATGTGGATGTGTTTAAGTTTGACGTGTTAGGGTTTAGGTGAGGTGGCAGCCATTCATCAACTCATCCAATTAAACCCAAATATGATACACATTGCTAACCCTAATTTCAATTTGTCATCCCACTCTAAATCCCTAAACCCGTAATCGAGTTGAATCAAGGGCGAACCAGTGGAAGGACGACAAGCCTCCGACGACGACGACAAGCTTCCGACGACTGAAACCCTAAATTCCTAAGCGCAACGAGGCCCAGTGGACGAACCATTGGACGGCAGACGGAGCACGAACGAAGGCATTTGGAATTTATTCGAAGGACGAGTAAGGTACGTAGGACTATATAAATACGACTACTGTATGAATTTCGTTATTGAGAAGTATATGCGAAAATGTTGTTGATGTGGTGTGGTCCTACTGTCTGTTCCTAATGCTTTGAATATGATGTGTTGTGGTCCTGGTTTTGCTTTGATTAAAGTATAGATTTTGCATTGCTTTTGATGTGGTGTGGTCCTACTGTCTGGCATTTGTGATTAAAGTGATGTAGTGGGTGGGTCCTGTTGCTTGCTGTATGTCTGTTGCTTTTGTTTAGTGGTCCTGGAATACTGCATTGTGTGTATAAAGTGAGACACTGTGGTGTGGTGTTGCTTTTATGTTTAAATATGCATTCATTTTTTGTTCCAGGATGTGTGAAAGTGTGGAACTAATTATTCATCATGGTGGAAATTTTGTCCAAAACCCTATGCTTACATATGTGAATGCTGAGATTGAAGTAGTGCACTTGGACCCTGACTTAATATGTTATCCTCACCTAGTTAAGTATATAAAAGAGCAAAGATATGGGAAAATATCCTCACTGACTTATAAGTTGACCACAGAACCATTTACAGCTTTAAAAGTACTACATAATGATGAAACTAGTCTCCACTTAGCTCAGATTGCAAGTGCAAATAAAAGGTGTGAGATTTATGTAGAACATGGGATAGATGAGCCTGAAGTGGGTGCTTTATCTTTACCTGGGCCTGAAAGGGGTAGTGTAGATCAAGCTGAGGATGAGGGGACTAACATAGGGGGTGAGGAAGCAGAACTAGAAGCTGATTTTAGGGGTGAGGAGGAAGAACTAGGGGCTGATTATGGAGGTGAGGAGGCAGAGCCTGTGGATGATTTTGGAGGTGAGGAGGCAGAACCATGGGATGATTTTGGAGGTGAGGAGGCAGAAGCACAGTCTGAACTAGGGAGTGATTATTACACTGAGCAGGATACTGATTTAAGCATTGGAAGTGAGCACATTACCAGTGGCAGTGAGCACTTAACAAGTGACAGTGAGCACATAGAAAGGAAAAGGGGGCTGAAGAGAAAAACAAAAGGTAGAGTAGATGATGTACCACCTTATGTACCAGATGGATATCCCTTAGGAGATGATGCAGATTCAGTGTATTATGATTCAGAAGATCCTCCAACAGTTGAAGCAGATTTGGAGAATGAGGATGGGGTTGAGGTGCAATCAAAGTACAACGATAAACACCCTAAGTACAACCCTAAATCAGATCCACCTTTTATTGAATTAGGTATGTACTTTGATGACAATGTGCAGTTTAAGCTTGCTATGATTTCATATGCTGTACATACAAAGAGAGACTTATTTTGGAAAAAGAATGGGTTAAAATATGTTAGGGTTGAATGCCTTGGAAAGGGGTGTCAGTTTCATGTTAGTGCAGGGTGGGAAGAAAGAACTAGGTGCTTTCAGGTGAAATCCATTATGTTGGAGCATAAATGCAACTCTCAGTTTAGCTTAGGGATAGTTAGTCAGAAATGGGTTGAATGGAAGTTTGAAGAGAAGGTGAGGCAAAATCCAAGTATTGGGTATGCAGAGCTGAGCAAGGACATTAAATCTGAACTGAATGTGAATGTAACTGTCAGCATGTGTAGAAGGGCAATTGCAGGGATCTTGAAGAAGCTAGATATTGGGTATGAAAGCCAGTTCAAAAGGCTAAGAGATTATGCACAAGAGTGCTTGAATTCAAACCCAGGGAGTACAGTGAAGATAAAAACAACAAGGACTGTGGAGAGTTCACCTTTGGTATTTGAGAGAATATATGTTTGTTTTGCTGGAGTGAAAAAGGGTTTTTTAGAGGGTTGTAGGAGGTTCATTGGATTGGATGGCTGCTTTTTGAAGGGGAAACTGAAGGGTGAAATACTCAGTGCTGTGGGTAGAGATGGGAACAATCAAATGTACCCCATTGCTTGGGCTGTGGTTGAGATTGAGAATAACTCATCATGGAGCTGGTTTCTGAAGCTATTGAAGGATGATTTGTGCATTGAGGACCCCACTGCATGGACCTTAATGAGTGATCAGCAAAAGGTAACTCCAATTGAGTAATTTGCTTTGCTAAATCTGTTTAGTTACAATATTCATGATATTATTAACTTTAATCTGAATATGCAGGGGTTATCTACTGTCATACAAGAAGTCTTCCCTGGAGTTGAGCACAGAAATTGTGCAAGGCATGTCCATGCCAACTGGAGTAAGAAGCACAGAGGGAAGGTTCTAAAGGGGCTTTTCTGGCAGATTGCTAAGACCCCTAATCAACCACTACTTGCAGAAGGTTTGAAAGCTTTGGGGAAGGTAGATGGTACAGCACTTCAAGATCTACAGAAGTACCCTATGCAGTTTTGGTGCAAAGCATTCTTCAAAGATGATGTCAAATGTGATTTGGTGGATAACAACTTGAGTGAGGCATTCAACAAGACATTGTTGAATGCAAGGTCCAAAAACATTATTCCAATGCTAGAGGATATAAGAGTATCTGTGATGAAGAGGATTGCAAAGAAGAAGACAACTGCTGGTAGATGGAGTGGGAATTATGGCCCATTTGTGATGAAGAAGTTGAATGAGAACATACTTGGAAGTGCAGAGTGGGAAGTTGTTTATAATGGAGCTGATGGGTATGAAGTCAAAAAAGGAAGATTTCAATTCAAGGTGAATTTGGCAAGTAGGACCTGTTCTTGTAGACT
>CP025656.1:6781044-6871453 GCA_003576665.1 Ipomoea trifida
TAATCCATGTTTACTCTCACTCGAGATGTATTCGAGGAAGATGACATCTTCACCGCTCAGTGTTTCGTCCAAGAATAGCTTCTCGCCGGAGGAAATGGTGCTGTCTGATTGCTTCGTCGGCCGGAGCAAGTAGCTGTGCACCCAGAGCTGTGAAATCGACAACTACATACACGGTGAATGACAAATGTGTTGTATATTAATACTGGAAATAAGGAGGAACAATGCCACATCACACTTTTACCGCTGCCATGTCACCTAGGCAACAGGGAAACTGGCTAAACAGACTAGGCGGAAAAAAAAAATTGGTTTGTGACTCGAATAGTCACTTATAAAAGTCAACGGTGCGGCATGACAAAAGGCTTATGGTTCATGGTGCGGGATGGCACTTTAGCCAATCATTTAAGATGAAACATTTGATACAAATATTATTAATATAATTACAATTTACGAGAGTTTCTGTACCAATTTAAATCATTTAAGATGAAACATTTGATACAAATAGTATTAATATAATTACAATTTACGAGAGTTTCTATACCAATGTAATTTCAGAAAAAGTAAGTTATGCTAAAATTAATAAAATAAAATAAAATAAAGGAAGGGTCAAATAGGCTTGCCAAAGACCTTGTGGTCTAGTGACACCCGATTGTATTCCCAAATGGGAGGGGTGGGTTCGAGCATCAGTGGAAGCAATATTGGCTCTTTGTGCTTCATTTGGTTGAGAAAGTAGTTTTGAACAGATACTATAGTGGAGGCGATATTTGCTCTTTGTGCTTCATTTGGTTGAAAAAGTAGTTTTGAACAAATACTACATTGTAACAGAGTCAATAGTACTAAAAAAAAGAGAGGGTCAAATAGGCTTATAAACTTTATTCGATACTCTTAAATCCATAAATATGTCATTTTGGTAGGGGTGTGCAAACTACCGAAAAAATCAGTTTACCGATCGAACCGAAAAAATTCGATTAACCGTTAATCGAACCAAAATTTTCGGTTTGGTTATGGTTAAAGGAATCTTAAAATTTCGTTTAACAGTTAATTCGGTTCGAAAGGTCGGTTAACCGAAGTTTTTAATGTATATATAAATAAATGAATATAAATACTTATGTAGTTATGTGATCCTAAATTCCTAATTCCTATTATGATTTGTATTTTATTTTAATTGAATTTATTATTTTAGGTGTTATTTTTAGAATTTTAAATTTTAGGTTTAAAAAGTTCGGTTAATCGGTTAACCGACCGACCGATTAACCCAAAAAAATTTCGATTCGGTTAATTCGGTAACACAAACTTCGGTTAACGGTTAAAGGTTTAAAAATTTCGGTTAATTCGGTTCCATTAAAACGGTTCGGTTAACCGAATGCACACCCCTACATTTTGAAGCATTGAACCCCAAAAAATGTTTAGTGACTAGTAATTGCAAGTCATTAGGGTTCCAACGAGCCTTCGACTAATTTCAGCCATATTTCAAGGTCAAACACTGGCCACCGGTGACCAACTGATTTGCCTTCTCCAAACGTGACTGTAAACCGTTCGGTCGCTAGTAATATAGTTGGAGGCTCGTTGGGAACCCTAATGATTGGCAATTATAGGTCACCAAACAATTTTTGGACTTCAATGCTAAAAAGTAACATGTTTATAGGTTTAATTGTAATTTTTAAAAGTTTGAGAGCTTAATTAACTTTTCAAATAAAATTTAACAATCTATTTGACATTTTTCCTAAAATAAAAGAGGAAAGGCTTAGGTTTTTTTTTTTTTTTTCGAAAACCAACAAACCAATTTCATTAAAGCAAATGTTCAATACACGAAGGAATAGAAACCAACCAACTAAAAGGATCAGTTTGAGAGCTAGTAGCCCGAGCAAAAACATAGACAAACTTGTTCACTGATCTGGGAACATACTTGAAAAACACTGATTCAAAGTGTCGTTTTAATAACCGGCATTCACTAATAACACAACTTGCGCACAAAAGATCCGGTAAAATACCATTAAGCGCCGAAAGCCATAGGGTTTGTTTAGTACTCTTTTAACATAATTCAAATGATTTATTCATTTCTAATTTTGGTACATACGTAATTCCAATGATATATTTCATAAAATAAAAGAGGGGGTTTATTTAGTACTCTTTTAACATAATTCAAATGATTTATTCATTTCTAATTTTGGTACATACGTAATTCCAATGATATATTTATTTGCTTTTTTGGTACATACATTATTCGAAAAAAACATACATAATTATAAAATGTCTGGCGTGTAGGTACCAATGGAAAATGGGATAAGCTCAGAAGCTCAGAAAGCGTTTCTAAAGACAACGACGTCGTATAAGCAACACTACCACACGTTGCAAAATCCTATAAATTTCGAAAGCCGTAGAAACACACAAACAGTCCCCGCCATAAGAAGCGGAGCTTCTAAACCTAAAACTCCACCTCCATTCTCTCTCTCTCTCTCTCTCTCTCTCTCTCTCTGCACATACATACACAGTGTGTATATCTATACATACGTATAGGAAGATGGCTTCGTTGGCGCTGCCGTTTCCTTCGACATCTTCATCTTCGAATTCTCTGTCATCGCCGGCTTCTCTCCCTCGGAGGACCTTCGTCCCCAACCGAAACCTCCGTTCTCCTTTGAACGTCGTCGTAAGTCTTTTTGTTTATTTATTATTATATTTGGCTGTGAGTTTTTCGGCTTGTTAATCTTGTGAGAGTTGTTATCTGTGTTTAACGTCTTTCACATGAACTAAGTTGTATAGAGGAACTTCTTATCTATTTGATTTTATTGAAAACGGTGCGTGTCTGTGTCACATTCTGTAGGGCCTTCTTTATCAAGTATGTGATTGACATAAATGGATGATTTAAACAAAAAAATAAAATTCACGAAGGCTTTGGCTTTCATGAATTTGATTGTCCACGGAAAATTTAAAAGTTCCATTTGTGCGAAGATTTTTATTTTATTTTTTTGAGTTTGAATCTTGTGAGTGGAAGATAAGGTATTGGGAGAGCTTCCCAAATGAATTCAGCTAATAACTTGATTTTGGATTAGTCTAAGTCTACTTTGGCTATCGGTGGGTGAAAATTTTTCTGGGATAAAATTTAGGATCCCAAATTTAAAACTAATGTATTTTTCTGCTGTTCTATTTGAAAATTTATCCTCATCTTAATTTCCTTTGTTCTTGGGTAGTCTTGCACTGTATTGAAAATGGATCCCCTCTCTGTAAATTTCTATTTTTATAAAGTTTATATATTGAGAACATTGTTCAAATGCTTAGAATGCATGTGTGTGAGTGTGTGTGTGTGTGTGTGTTTTTTTTTTTTTTTTTTTTTTTTTTTTTTTTTTTTTTTTTAAATATAAATTTGTTCTTTATAATGTTTAGTTTGTGAAGTTAATGGCTGCTAATGTATTTTGTTTAAATTCTGCTTTAGAAATGTGAGGTCACTGAACCAATAAATGGAAAGCCAATTGTGCCGGTCCTAACTGAGGGGACACTTCCGAAGCTCTTGAATTCAAGATGCCTCACAGATGCAGTTAGAAACGACCATAGGCCCAAAATATTTTCTGGCCTTTCTAATCCTGCCCTTTCTCAGGTAAGTGTTTGTGTAACAAGTGATGCTACAGAAATAGTGAAATACAGGATGCTAAATTATTACTTTTTTATTATTTTATATTTTTGGGAGTTATAAGATATTAGCAGAATATGACTTGAAAAGACTGCTAATATCCTTTCTCAAGACCACTTGAAATTTATTATGTTATTGGCATCATATATTGAGATTATACCGTGGTAATCAGTAAGTGACAATGTGATTAGTGGCAAAGATAACCTTAATGGAAGATTGCCGAAAAACCTGAAATGTCTAAATTTGCAGCCCTTGTCTACACACTTGGTGATAAGTAATTAGAGCCCTATTGAGTTCTCTCTCTATGTCTCTACAAGAAATAAAAGGTCAGATGTTAAAAACTGGTGCTGTAAGAAAAGCTTTCACTGATAAATCTTGATGGAGTTGCTGTTGCATATACTCCTGAATTCAGATGTATGAATGAGTTCTCCAAGAAGGATAACTTAGAATAGCAGAAGTCTTCAAGAAAAGGAAAATAAGGATATCAAATTAGAATTATGAATAAATTGAGTCTTCCATTTTTCTCATAAAATATACTCTGCTACCCACTGAAAATGCTCATCCATAGGACTGGATCTATCTAACTTATGCAGACTTTGAGGGGATTTTGAAATTTGGGTTGGAGCTGAGGGATTGACATGTTTTAATAGATATGGAGTAAAACATTAGGTCATATGGGTTTTCAAAGCAGTAGCCTGGTTGCAGAGTTAATGTTTATTTGTCGTCTCCATCAATCTATGAGCTCTTTATCCGCTTTTCACTTTTCAAAAACTGATAACTGAGGCTGAAAGATTTTAAATGAATTCTAATCTCTTTCTTTGTAATACAGTGATGATTAGTGTTCTTTTTGACGATTATTCATCTTTTCAATCAATCTCTGAGCTCTTTTGAGAAGTGAATAACCACAGGAATATGTGATGTGCCGACCATCTTTTTACTGTGGTGGTTATGTCTTTATTTTCTTTTTCAATGAATTTCTTTCTCCTTATTCTTCTGACTTCTATATTATTGAATACTTGGTTCCTTGAGATTAACTAAAATTTTAATTAATACTTTCTTTCCCTCTTTTTTCAATTAATATAACATTATCTGATATCTTAGGAAATTGCCTGGTATATGGGCCTTGACCTTGGAAAGATCAACATCAAGAGGTTTGCAGATGGTGAAATTTATGTGCATCTACAAGAGAGTGTTCGAGGCTGTGATGTCTACTTGGTGCAGTCCACCTGTCCTCCAGCCAATGAAAATCTCATGGAGCTTTTGATAATGATAGATGCCTGCCGAAGGGCTTCAGCCAAGAACATCACAGCAGTGATTCCATACTTTGGATATGCTAGAGCTGATAGAAAGGCAAGTTTGATTTATATTACACTATTACAGATAAATGTCTCTCTCTCTCTCTCTCTCTCACACACACACACACACACACACACAGTTCCTGTTAGCTTTCTGATTGGGCCTGAGTTCACAGATTTTTTGAAATTTTATATTTTAAGAAATTTCTGCCTACGATCCTCTTTTCTTTTTCTTCCCAAGCTGAATGGTGGAAGTTATGGATGTGGTTCAATGGATTCATTAAGGACTCGAACTAGATGAACTTAATAGGGTGTGACGTGTCCAACACATTTTTGTTTCAGACCCAAGGCCGTGAATCTATTGCAGCCAAATTAGTTGCAAACATCATTACAGAAGCAGGTGCAGATCGCGTTCTTGCTTGTGATCTTCACTCTGGGCAATCCATGGGTTACTTTGATATTCCAGTGGATCATGTATACTGTCAGGTAACTGCTTCAAGATTAAAAAAAAATAAAAAATCTATTAATGCTCATGTTTGACTATAACTGAAAGTGAACTTTGATTTTGCATGCGAAAGCCGGTTGTTCTTGATTATCTTGCCAGCAAGAAGATTTGCTCGAATGATTTGGTAGTAGTCTCTCCGGATGTTGGAGGGGTTGCTAGAGCACGAGCTTTCGCAAAAAAGTTATCCGATGCACCTTTAGCCATTGTGGATAAAAGGCGCCAAGGGCACAATATTGCTGAGGTAGTTTAACATCTTGACACCAGTTTGCTATACCTTCCTATTATATGATATTTACACTGCAATCACGTGATATGTGTTTGCTCATTCAAAAGGTATTTCTTGGATGTTGTCAAATGTGAGTTAAAAAAGTGGGAAGAAGTTATAGAGGTTTCCTAGTATGCGGTGGCAATATTTGTTAGTTTTAATTTGCACAAGTGGTGATAAAACAAGGAGGTTGTAGCCTATACATCTACATAAGCTTGTAAGCTATTTCCATGGAGTTCAAGCCACATAGCGAATCCGTGAAACCAGAGACACTGCTATAAAATGGAAATATAATTAATTGAACCAACTTAGGGATAATAACTTCTGTTGGGTGACGGGAGATTCCAGATAGATGACTAGCAGGATCTATTATCCGATTGTAGGCATGCCTACGACCTGTTGTACGCTTTTGGTTGATGATATCATTATCTTGCAGGTTATGAATCTGATTGGTGATGTCAAAGGAAAAGTTGCCGTGATGGTTGATGATATGATTGATACAGCAGGTGAGTTAGCTGCTCATATGCCAAAGCGACACAATTTTCATTCATAAAGATATTGTAGATTTGTAGGAGGCCGAGAAATCTGGAGGGAATGGTTATTATCTTACAGCATTGGTGTTTTCAAGATTCATGCATTTTGGTCAAGTCGATAATTTTTCAACTCCATCATGAAAGAAGCTGTACAAATTATATATGAAGCTTGCAACCTTAAAATATCTTGAGGAAGCTATTTTATATTGACAAGACTAATATTTTATGTCCTTCTGTTTACCCTTATCCCACTTTAAAGAGAACTGTCTCGATTATTATTTTCTATTGCTATATTATTCGTTAAGGGACTCATTCTTGTTGTAATTTGCACTACACATTGATTCTGCCCAGCTGCATTGTTTGACCATTCTTCTATCTAAACATAATGACTACTGAGTTCAAATTTTGTGTTTTTTCCTTTTATCTTGCTGATCCTTCTGGGGTTTTAGGGACTATCGCAAAAGGTGCAGCCTTGTTACATGAGGAGGGAGCAAGAGAAGTATATGCATGCTGTACGCATGCTGTTTTCAGGTAATGTTTCCCAATTTACTTCTGACCGCTGTATGTCCATATCCTCTCAACATTCGCTCAATGTGTGTCCAAATTCTTTATAATGGACTTTTGCTATGTTCTAATTTTCTTTCATTCCATAAGTTAGAAACTGCATATGAATGAGTGTTGAATTTCAAAAAACAAATTAAAATAAACAAATTATACATATAAAGTGAAGAGAAGTTGAGCTAGCTGTGTTATATACTTATATAGATGAAGTTGGATTTGCCATTTTAATTTAAAGTTAGTTTATTGCTCTACGATAAAATATTTGGTGTCGTTAAAGATGCTTTAGTTTGAGAATTGGGTTTTAAACTTTTAATTCACAATGTATTCCATGTCCAGTAGTCTCTGTTACACGATTGATCTTATGCTTGTAATTTGAATTTGCAGCCCCCCAGCAATTGAGAGGCTGTCTAGTGGCCTGTTTCAGGAGGTCATTATCACCAACACAATTCCGGTAACAGAGAAGAACTATTTTCCACAGCTGACGGTTCTTTCAGTCGCAAACCTCCTGGGAGAAACCATTTGGCGAGTGCACGATGACTGTTCTGTGAGTAGCATCTTTCAGTGAAGCAAAACAATAGGAGAAATTTGCTGACATCCCTGCATTAATAACTTCTTGGTGGTCTGCTGGACAGCCTCTTTTACCTATATTTTTTTTCCTGGTCCCTGAAATCAACACTTTTCCGTTGGCACGAAGAATTCTTCATGCCCCTAACCTACCCATTACTCTATGCAGCTTACATACCCATCTTTATAAACCTTTTTATTCCAAATAGGAGATCAATTTTCTCCATTTGCTTATTTTCATTCCAACCTAGAGAAAATCTGTCCTGCATTTAACAAACAGTTGATAAATCTATAGTTGAAGTTCCGACATCTTTCGCTACTGTCCAAGTGAGGGAGCTGCAAGCAAGATTCTGTCTTTTGATGATATGAAATAAAGATTAAGGTAGATGAAGATCCATTTGGTTTGAGTTGGACTTAGTTGATAACTGTAGGATGATTATGCATTGTACTTGATCCATTCCTTTTGCCATTGGGGCTGTCGATTTTGCTTCAGGACCAAAAGAAATTGAATTAGAGTTATTTAATGGATTATCATTGTTATTGTTATATAGCATACATGCAGAAAGCAGAATCAGTGGTGCACGGCTGCACGCATTACATCTTGATGCCTCAATTTTTTGGCAAATTTTACTGCACGGTCCACATGAACCATGGTCAAAACCATGTTTTTTTTTTTTTTTTTTTTTTTTTTTTTTGAGTTAATATCCAGTTAGTCCTTGAATATAGTAGATTTAGGGAGGTGTATTCAACATTATTATTTTTATCCATACTATGGTGAGACTTGTATGCTAATTACTTATATAGTATTAATAAGCATAAAAAAATTACTAGTATTTTATAAAAAATTCATAACGATATTGAACACTAAAATTTATAGTAGTAAAATTGAACACTAGGACTCCCTCATGCACACATCTTGCTATTTGCCAAAAGAATGAATAAGGTAAATTCTGCGAACAAAATTGACGCCTTGATTTCAGCTGAAATACCAGACCCATATACTGATGCTGAATACCATAACGCAGTTAGTGAATTCATATTGCACGGACCCTGCGGAGAACCCCAGAAGAATTCGTTGTGCATGGTAGATGGAAAATGTTCAAAGTATTTTTCGAAAAAACATGTTACTCATACAATTTTGGATAAAGATGGTTACCCGATCTACAGAAGGCGTGACAATGGGCACACAATCAGTAAGGATGGAATCGAACTTGATAGCCGTTACGTCGTCGCACATAATAAACATCTGCTCCTAAAATAGCGCAAATATATTAACGTTGAATGGTGAAACCAGACCAGGTCTATTAAATATTTATCGAAATATATGAACAAAAGAAATAATAGAGTCACAACATAATTCATGAGTAATTCAGTGAATGCTCTCAATGTTGATGTGGTCGATGAGATTAACATATACTACGATTGTCGCTATATATTAGCATGTGAAGCCATGTGGCGGCTATTTGGATACTTGATACATTATCGAACCCCACTTGTGGAGAGGTTAAATTTCCACTTATAAAATCAGGATAATGTTGTCTATGGTGAAGATCAGCCCCTCGACAAGATTATGGAGAACCAAATGGTTAAGCACAGTCAATTCAAGGCTTGGTTTGAGGTGAACAAAGTATACGAAGAGGCCCGGTCACTCACTTAAGATTGTGCAGAGTTCCCGAGTAAGTTTGTTTGGAGACAAGATTTGCGTGAATGACATCCAACTAAGAAAGGGTTCTCCATATGACGATTGTTCTATGTTCTGCCAAGGTGTGGATAATTGTACTATCTTCGATGCCTTTTAAATCTGGTACGTGGACCTTCTAGCTACGAGGATATTCGTGTTCAGGGGTCATTCACAAATCATTTAGGGATGCATGCTGTGAATATGGATTATTAGATTATGACAAGGAGTATATTGATGGCATTACTAACTCGAGTTACTAGACATCTGCACATGCTTTGTAAAGGTTGTTTGCTACGCTGCTCACTTCAAGTTCAGTTAGTAGGCCAGAGGTGGCGTGGAATGCCGTTTGAGAATTTCTTACCAATGATGTACAATTTCAACGTCGAAGTCTCATGTAAAATCCAAGGGGAGTTAGAGAAATTGCTATCTTTGTGGGGGTCCTGGGGGAAGAGCCTAAAGGTCTTTCCAGAAATGACAATTCCTGACAAAACATCATGGGTTTGATGTTAAGCATGTTGATAGCCGAAGAGTTGGCGTATGACAAGGAATCGTTGAAGACATAGCTTGAAAAGTTGGTAACACAATTGACGGTCGAACAAAAAAATGTCTACGACTCTGTCTTGAATGATATTGATTCTAATGGAGATGGATTGTTCTTTGTGTATGGTTACTGAGGAACAGGCAAGACGTTCTTGTAGATAACGTTATCGTCAAAGATAGGGAGCCACAGTGATATTGTTCTGAATATTGCTTCGAGTGGAATAGCATCTTTGCTCTTGTTGGGTGGCATGATGACGCATTCCATTTTTGCTATACCACTCTCTTTGAACGAAGATTCCATGTGCAATATATCGCAAGGTATTGACCTTGCTGAGCTTATAATAAGGAGCAAATTGATTATATGGGACAAGACATTGGTGACACACAAATACAATTTTGAAGCTTTGGATAAAACATGAGGGATTTATTAAGGTTCGTCATACTGGGTAGTGCTGAAAAGACATTTGGTGGAAAGACAGTAGTTTTGGGTAGTGATTTTAGACAGATTCTTCTCGCTATTCCAAGAACAAAGAGATTAGTAGTTGTCAGAGCCACTATTAATTCTTCCTACATCTGGACGAATTGCAAGGTATTGAGACTCACAAAGAACTTGAGACTACGGAGCTTAGGTTCAGATGAAGATAGATAGATGGTTGATTGGTTTTCAAAATGGATTTTAAACATTGGAGATGGAATTGCAGGGGTTGTATACAACGGTTTGTCTGAGATTGAAATTCCGGCACATTTTATTTTGAAGTGTGGACTCGATCCCATAACAACTATAGTGGAAAACACCTTACCAAGTGCGAGATATGGCATGCTTGATGATTCTCACCTAGAAGGCTGAGAGATCCTCTCTCCGACTTTAGATGTCGTTGGTCAAATTAATCAGTACATGTGCGACATGAACATTGTAAAAGGACGAACATATTTAAGTTGTGACTCTTTGTCTAAGGCAGAATCAGACGATGAAAATCTATCAGAAGTACACACTTCTGAATTCCTAAATAGTTTGAGATTGTCTGGACTCCCTAATAATTCATTGACATTAAGGTTGGTGCACCTGTTATGTTATTGTAGAACGTAGATTTCTCTCTTGGTCTTTGCAACGGTACACGTCTCATCGTCACAAACATTGTCGAAGCAAGAATAATTAATGAGACACATGAAGGAACCAAAGTTCTTATCGCCCGAATGTCTCTCACTCCTTCTGATACGTGATTGCCCTTCAATTTCCACCGTAAACAATTCTCATTGATGCTCGCATATGCCATGACTATTAACAAAATCCACGGCCAAACACTAACTCATTTTGGGTTATTGCTGAAAAAACTAGTGTTTAATTACTATCAATTGTACATGGCTTTTTCTCGAGTAACCCATCCTAATGGCCTGAAGATCTTAGCTCTAGACGAGAATGGACAAGATTCTGTTACTACTACCAATGTCATCTACAAAGAAGTTTTCAATAACGTGTAATTCGAACCAGTGCCATTATGCTTTGTTTTTTTTTTTCTTCAAAGAGCACATTTGCCCAAGTTATACAAATCTTAAACACTGATATATAAATATTCAAAGTTTTAGCACCGAATGCTTACATCTCACACATTAGCTATTAATTCAACAATTATTTGGTTGAATTCAAGCAAGATAACATGACAAAACATAATCGATCCAAACCATCTTTTCAATTGCACTATATAATATTTGATGTTATAATTTATATAATTATATATCAATCCAAAAATTCTTAAAATATTATATTATAGCAAATCCATTTCATGCATTGCACGGGTAAAAATACTAGTATACACAAAAAATTGTATTTAATATCACCGTTGCAAAAATCCCCGCCTAGGCCACCTAGGCGCTAGGCACTCCTAGACCGAGACGAATTTCTCCCTAGGCGTCTGCCTAGGTGACCGGCCGCCTAAGAGGACGCATAGCGCCTAACTCGTCTGACTAGGCTGAGTTGGCGACCGACTGGGCCGAATTTGGCCGAGTTAACTCGCCCAACTCGGCAGAGTTAGCCGAGTTAACTCGAGCAAGTCGACCTTGTTAATTTTATTACTATATTTATATATATATATATATATATATATATATATATATATATATATTTAAATTTATTTATTTATATAAGTAAGAGAAGTAAGATATATATATATATATATATATATATATATATATATATATATATATATATATATATATAAATATAATATGACATACAGCCACACACATGTATTAATTTTTGTTTTTATTGGTCGCCGCCTAGGTACCGCCTAGGCGGCGCCTTGACCGCTTAGGCGCTAGGCGCTAGTCGGGCGGTAGACTAGCGCCTAGCGCCTACTGCAACCATGCTTAATATATTGCTAGGCATCAAGCAAAGAGCTATTATTTGTAATAGCAATTTGGGACTGCGAGCAACAACAAGGTGCTACTGTTAGCGACCCCAAATTGTTGTTGCGAACAATAGTTCTCTATTCGTAGTAGTTTGTTGTTAAAAAGAACTATATTACGAATATAACTTAAAAAGAATAAAAATCAAAATATATACGTATTTATATGAATATTATGAAACGTATAGTAAAATTTGACGGTGATATATAGATGAAAAATTTGCTTTGTTCATCTATTTAGGTATGTAGAAAAAGTTCTTAGAGAAACTTTAAAAGTTAGGGAGAAAAGTTCATAGAGAAAGTTTAGAAGTTAGGGATAAAAAGTTTGTAGAAAAAAAATAAAAAAAATATCAAAATATACAAACAATAATGAAAAAATAATAATATTATTTCAAATTTTTAAAGGAAAATTGTAAAGTTTATGAGAGAAAAAAATTGGTCGAGTTTAGGTATAAAGAAAATATAGGATAATGAAGAAAAAAAATAATTTATTGAATTTATGTATAAGGTTTATAAAGTTTAAACATGGAGGAAAAAATATAGTTTAAATAGAGAGAGAAAACGCTCAAAGTTGGTAGAAAGAAAATTTTGAAATCTTGGAATTATGGTGGATTTCAACTATTTATATTTGAGAAGGAAAAATCTACGAAAGTCCTTAAATTAAAAAGTCTACACAAATTCATAACTTTTTGAATGCCTAAAGACTCTTTAAAAGTCTTAATTGAATACCATCCGACTTTTAAAGACTCTTTAAAAATCTTGATTGAATACCGTCGAAATTTTAAAGACTTCCTAAAAGTTTGAATTGAATACCTCTAAACTTTTAAAGTTTATAAAAGTCTTTAAAAGTCTATGAAAGTCATGATTGAAAGCACCCCCTTTAGTCCTAAACGATTATATTTTTGAGCTTAATTATGTCCTCGACTTTAATGATTTTTCCCAATTGAGTCTTCTGTTAAGATAGTTTAGTAATTTCGCTTCTATTAATACTCAATTTACTCTTTGATTATAGTAATTTACCCAAGTTAGTCTTTGACTATAGTGGCTTTACCCTATTTAGTCCTCGTCTCCTTGACTATAGTGATTATATTTTTCTCGATTTAGTCTTTGATTCCGTTATGAGCCATGTAGCAACGTTTCTTATTATTCACTTTCATTTTATACACACTGTAGTTTTATTACAAAACCATTATAATACTATTCTAATCAGTATGCTAAACCTACTATTCAATTATATTTTATACACTATAGTTTCATTATAACACCACTAAAATATCATTATTATTCAACTACAATTTGACTTAACAATATATACTCAATATGTGAGACTTACTATTCAGTTTCATTTTATACACACTGTGGTTTCATCAACACCACAAAACTATCATTCTAATTAAATTATAGTTTTATTTAACAATATACGTTCAATATGTGAGATTTGTTATTTAGTTTCATTTTATACACAATGTAATGTCATTATAGCACTACTAAAGTATCATTCTTATTCAGCTATAGATTCATTTGATAATCTACACTCAATATGTGAGACCTGCTATCCAGTTTCATTTAATATACATTGTAATTTTATTACAACACCACTAAAGTATCATTATAATTCAATTATAGTTTCATTTAACAATATACACTCAATATGTGATATATGTCTCAATTTCATTTCATACACATTGTAATTACAACATCACAAAAAATAAAAATTAAAAAATCAATGCTCCGCAAAACATAACGGACATAACGACTACCATTTCTTTTCATTAAAAGAAATGGCGTTGTTTTGCCATGGTCTGCTGTATAATGATTGCAATTTTTTATACTAGGTTCTTCTTGATGTTGTGGAGCATTTAGGTAGGTTGTGTTTAGTTGGAAACTTTTGTATCATACTATGAGATTTGATACGCATTATCATATTTGTTTGCCTATGATAGGGAATTATCCTCGCGTATGTGGTTGGAAGGTCGGCGTATTTCATCCGAGCTAGTTGAGTCGGGAGACCGGGCAGGCGGCTGACATAAGGGTAGCAGCTCGAGACTCCGAGCGTTCACATGGCCGTTCACGACCTTCCGAATTACCCGATATGATTCCTGACTGATGGACGGGCGTCCCACTAGAGTCACCACGTATTAGCTTTAGTTTCAGCCTGGAGTTGGGCTTTTGCATGACAGCCACGTGCCCTCCATGCCGGAGGGGCAGAGCTTAGCTTTTACCTCTCCTATAAATACTGCATTTATGAGGAGAGAAGGGGACTTTTTGGACTGTTGCTGAGTTAATAGTCTTTGAGCTTGGAAGCTTGTGAGGCCCACTACCGACCGCCCGAGCTCTGTCGATTCATTTGTTGCCTGCCTACCCACTCCCATCTTGCTCCGTATTTATTGTTATCATTTTTGGCGCTGTCCGTGGGGACCGATCGTGAAAGCAACATCCAGATTTTCATTCAACAGTTCCGCTCATGTATCCATACATGGACTTCATCAACGACCCGGAGGCAGAAAGGAATCAAGATCTCCGATCTCAGCTTAGTTCCCGAGTAGATCCCAACAATATGGTCGGGGTACCCCCACCAGAACCGGTCAATGTCATCCACTAGGAGGTTCCATTCTAGATCCCCGTCGGACCAGTACCCTACCAATACCCTATGTATCCAGCGGATCCGACCATGCCGTGGTGCCCAAATTCGCCAAGGTTTTATGTACATCCGTACCTATATTCGCCCATGCAACGAGCCTACCCTCCCATGCCTTTCCGACCTGAGGCCACGACGGTGAGACAACCGCAACAGCGGCACCCGCGTTCCGTCAATCACAGCTCGAAAGGAGGTCCAAGGCTTCTCGGCCGGTGGCCCCGGAACAGGTTCGGAGACCGGCGTTGTTTCGGCTTAGTACCTCAAACCCCCCAAGAGGGGTGGAGCGGGTGGACTCGCCTAGAGCAAGTGCCTTTGATCGGATTGATCGACCCATTCGCCGACGTCAAGGGCGTGACGGCCAAGGGCGATAACCCATGAGTATATCAGCAGCTAGCCATGAAATTGACTCGAGTGAAGCCAGTTCTTCCCATTCCCAGCAAAGGAGAAATCAACATCTTGGTGAGAGTCTCGGTTTGGCTCGGGGAGTACTTAATCATGTGCGAGCAGAATTCAACAGGTAGAAAAAGGAACAGGCCGAGGTCCGACCTGCCGAAATGGAGAACAATTTACTACGAACCCCATTATCCCAAGATATTATGGATCAACAGTATCCCATAGATATCTGAGTCCCTAGTAACAAAGATTACACCGGTTGGATGGACCCAGAGGAGCAGCTAAATTCTTACCACGGTAACATGCTCATGATGGGAGTGTTTGACGACGTGATGTGTCGCGCTTTTTACTCAACTCTTTCTGGCCGAGCTGCCGAGTGGTTTAAGTCCTTAGAGCCGGGTTCGATCTCTAGTTTCACTGACTTAGCTAGGAGGTTTACTCATCGTTTTGCGATTTCGAAAGCGGTAAAAAAACATTTCACTTACCTAGAAAATGCCAACCAGAGAGAGGGTGAGTTTTTGTCAATATTCAACGAGCGTTGGAAAGTCGCCATGGCGGAGATAGAGCCGGTGGATGATTTCACTACGATCAATTTGTTTCTCTCTTCGCTTCGGGCGGGGGCGTTGTACCAGGACCTTATCCTCAGGCAGCCGAACACCTATAAGGAAGCGTTGAGACGAATGACTGTTTACGCCATTGTTGCCGAAGCTAATACTGCGAAGCGAATGCAGAAAACTGGGCAAGTAAGGAAGGACCAGAGACGACTGCCCGAGCAGAGGCGAAAAGATCGGGATGGCAACCAGTTTACACTCCTCTTTCCTGACCTGTTGCCGAGGTGTTGGAATATTCTCAAGCTTGTAATATGATCCAACTCCCAGCTCTAGCAAGAGATGGCCCCGACAAAGATAAGTTCTGTTCTTACCACATGAATAGGGGTTATGAGACGGAGGAATGCCATGTTTTGAAAGGGCTTGATCGAAGACCTCCTACGGTCGGGAGAATTGGCGCAATTCGCTGAGAGGAAGAAGAGTCGTCGACGATCGTGGAAGAAGTTCTTCAAGAAATTAGAGAAAGATAAGAAAGACAAGGATCCCGAGCATGCTCATGAACTGCCGTCCACCGAGTCTAAGCAGGTCATCCACGTCATCTTTGGATAACTTGAAGGAGGTGATGACCCGAGAGATCGGAAGGCTTGAGCCAGAGATTTGCACGTTGGGATAATTGATTCTATGGGGTCTGAGAAGCGGCAAAAGGTAGAGCCTATCACATTTACCGAGCGAGATATCCCTCCGGGAGTTGATCGGGTCGCTGATGCACTAGTAGTTGCCCTCGACATCGCAGGAGCTAAGGTTCGACGGGTAATGGTTGATACGGGAAGTAGTGTTAACGTGCTCTATATGGATGTCTTTAAGAAATTGAAACTTGACCCGGCCGTGCTGGCCTCGGTAAGAACGCCCCTATCGGGTTTCACTAGAGACACGATCTACCCTGAAGGGTTAATCAAGCTGCCGGTCGAAGTCGGAACCTACCCCAGATCTTGAAAATTGAGATGGAGTTCATAGTTGTCGACCTGGCCTATGTCCACAATGTGATCTTGGGACGACAAGGAATTACTCAGCTAGGGGCCATAATTTCCATGCCGCACTTGTGTATGAAGTTCCATACGCCTGAAGGCGTGGGAGTGGTTTGAGTGGATCCCAGATCGGCGTGATGATGTTACGTCCGGGCCATACAGAAACAGGATGATGGCACATCCCGAGTCAATACGATCAACAAGAGGAAGGATGAAGGCAAAAAAGAGCAGCCTGAACCATCCAAAGACATCGAGGAGGTTCTCCTCTTGGATTTCTTTCCAGATCGGAAAGTCAAGATCAGCACGGCCTTGAGTCCCGAGTTGAAGAGTTCGGTTTTATCCTTATTGAGGGAATATTCAGATATCTTTGCTTGGAGTCCGAGTGATATACCCGGCATCGACCGAGCAGTGATTTACCATCATTTGACCGTCAGTCTAGCGGTAAAACCAGTGAAACAGAAGCAGCAACACCTGTCGTCTAACCGACGAGAATTCGTAAGAAAGGAAGTAAGGGCATTGGCTTCGGTAGGCCATGTCCGAGAGGTATCATATCCGAACTGGGTGGCGAACGTGGTCTTGATGCCCAGGCCTCAAGCTTGGCACATGTGTGTCGATTACACCGACCTTAATAAGGCCTGTCCGTTGGATCCTTACCCCTTTCTGAGCATCCATCATATGGTCGACGAGACCGCGGGTGCTGAATTAATGAGCTTTATGGATGCGTTCAAGGGCTATCACTAGATTATGATAGCCGAGCAGGATGAGAGTAAAACTGCTAGACGGCTTATATTGCTACTGAGTGATGCCATTCAGATTCGGAGTTAGCCTCAGGTTCCTCCATCAGCTTTGAATGTTCAGGTTTGCTCTACAGATCCCACTTGATACATTCAGCCCAGTGGTAAAACCCACTACTGTCAGGTTGTTTCTTTCCTTAGCTATATCCTCTGGTTGGATTGTTAGATAGTTTGATGTCCATAATGCTTTTCTAAATGGCAATCTGTCTGAAACTATGTATATGAACCAACCCCTAGTTATATTGATGTTCAGTGTCCTAATCATGTTTGCTTGCTTAAACGCTCATTATATGGTTTAAAGTAGGCTCCTAGAGCATAGTTTAATCGTTTGTACTCGTTTTTACTCTCTGTTGGATTTCAAGCGTGAAAATATACATGTTTCTATTTTATTTCTCACAAGATTCTACTTATGTGTACCACTTGGTTTATGTTGATGATATACTACTTGTGATGTGAGTGATCTTGATCTTATAACTCATTTATTATCAAAGTTATCTGCTGCTTTTAAGATTAGGGATCTTGGTGAACCTGATTTCTTTCTTAGTATTGAGACAATTAAATGTGATGATGGAATATTGCTTTCACAACAAAGATACATGACTGATATATTGAAACGTGCTGGAATGGCAGAATGTAAAACATTATCTATTCCTATCTCTATTTCGAAGTTGCATAAATCCCCTCCATCCTACTCTTTTCTTCGTGTCTTTGGGTGTCTATGTTGCCCTCATTTAAGACCATACAATCGCCATAAAATGTCATACAAGTCTTCTCCATGTGTCTTTCTAGGCTATCCTGAGTCGTTTCGGGGGTATAGGTGCATGGACTTACAGACTAATAAGATTTATGTGTGTAGGCATATGCAGTTCGATGAAGGAATTTTTCCCTTTGCTATTGAGAATAATTTGCAGGCACCTCATACTTCGCATAACAGTTTGTGGGCTGAATTAGTGCTCAGCCCGGTCGAAGTCGCCACAATTGCAGCACAGTAGCCACACACAGCCAGACGAGCTTAGTCGGCAGCGACACTACCATGCCTAAGCAGTCCGCACACCAGCCAAGCGCGACTTCTAGGCCCAGATTAAACAGCGTGCAACCAGCCGCACCTGCTGGTCACGACGTGCAACCAGCTGCACGTCCTCGCGGCCGGCCGCAAGGTACCTTTGCCAAACCCACCATGCGCACCCACGCGATGCAGACTTGGAGTTAGTCTCAGGCTCCTTCATCAGCTTTGAATGTTTAGGTTTGCTCTACAGATCCCACTTGTTACACTCAAGCAGTTAAATATCCAGAATGGCGTGAGGCTATGGATCAGAAATTTTTAATGCCCTTCTACAGAATCAGACATGGTATCTTGTACTTTCTAATGCAGATATGAACATTATTGGGTGTAAGTGAGTCTTTCACACCAAACGAACGACAGATGGCTTTATTGAAAGACACAAGGCAAGGTTAATAGCGAAAGTTTTTAATCAGGTGCCTAGACAGGATTTCTTTGATACATTCAGCCAAGTGGTAAAACCCACTACTGTCAGGTTGCTTCTTTCCTTAGCTATATCCTCTGGTTGGGTTGTTAGATAGCTTGATGTCCATAATGCTTTTCTAAATGACAACCTGTCTGAAACTGTGTATATGAAGTAACCCCCTAGTTATATCGATGCTCAGTATCCTAATCATGTTTGCTTGCTTAAACGCTCATTATATGGTTTAAAGTAGGCTCCTAGAGCATGGTTTAATCGTCTGCACTCGTTTTTACTCTCTGTTGGATTTCAAGCATAAAAAATAGACATGTCTCTGTTTTATTTCTCACAAGATTTTGCTTATGTGTGCCTCTTGGTTTATGTTGATGATATACTACTTGTGATGGGGAGTGATCTTGATCTTATAACTCATTTATTATCAAAGTTATCTACTGCTTTTAAGATTAGGGATCTTGGTGAACCTGGTTTCTTTCTTGGTATTGAGACAATTAAATGTGATGATGGAATATTGCTTTCACAACAAAGATACATGATTGATATATTGAAACGGGCTGGAATGGCAGAATGTAAAGCATTATCTATTCTATCTATATTTCGAAATATATTCCATTTAGTGCAAACTTATATGAGGATCCTACCCAATACAGAAGTCTAGCAGCGGAGCACTATAGTATATGACTGTCACGTGTCTGGATATATCCTTTGCAGTCAATCAACTGTGTCAACACATGCATATTGCTCTTACAAGTTCACATTGGGAGCAAGTAAAGTGAGTCTTGAGGCATGTTAAAGGGACAATTAATTTTGGGTTACGTATAAGAAAGTCAGCATCAAGAAAACTTCATGCTTTCTCTGATTCTGACTGGGCTGGGTGTCTTGAAGATCATAAGTCTACTAGTGGTTATGTTGTGTTCCTTGGTTCAAATATTATATCTTGGGTCTGCAAGAAGCAAAGAACTCTTGCTAGGTCTTCTATTGAGGCAGAATATAAGGCTCTAGTAGATGTCTGTGCTGAGGTAATACAGATTCTTTTCTTACGGTGTGAGATTAAAGTTCCTGATGTCTCTGTTCCCAAACTCTAGTGTGACAATCTTTGTGCTACATATATGTGTGCAAATACTATCTTTCATGTAAGAACCAAGCACATGGAAATTGACTATCATTTTGTTAGAGATAGAGTTGTTACTGGAGAGATTTAAGTCAATTTTATTACAAAAGATCAACTGGATGATATCTTCTCAAAAGCTTTATCTAGCCTTAGATTTTCGATCTTTTCTTAGAAACAAGCTACAAGTTACTAGTAAACGATGTGCTTGAGGGAGAGTATTAGAGCTCTATGTATTTGAGTCAGATTATGACTCTCTATCCTAGTCTCCCTATGATTTTTCTTGTATATATTACCACAGATTGTACACTTCTCATCATTAAAACCTTAACGGGGCGTTTGGTTGAAGGGAAGGAATTATGTGGGAAAGGAATTGTAATTCCATGAGAAAAGAATTATGTGGGCATAAAGTGGGAGTTTAAATTTTAGTGTTTGGTTTGAAAGAATAAAATTACTGAGAATTTCAATTCCAATGTTTGGTATACATGGGAATTGAAAGGAAATAAGTAGTATAAAGTCCAAAATGTCCATTTGTTATTGTTGTTAATCTTATAAACAATGCAAATCTTCAATCACTATTGCATAGAAATAATGAATTCATTCATTATTATAAACAAAGTTAACAAACACACAATTCACACCGTTCACTGTTGCATAGATCGGCGCACAAAATTAACATTATACATTATATTGGCCTAGAATGATTATTGGTCAGGAACGACGTTCTCATTTGACAGTAGTCGAAAAACAATACACGATATAATCTACAAGGGAAGGTCAAACATCAATTTTAAGTTAAAAAAAGAAAAAGAAGGGGTAATTATGTCTAAAGGTTATCTTCTTTTTTTTTTCTTTTTTTTTTTCTTCCTAAAATCCACGGAATTAAAATCCTGGGGGAGGGGACATGGGATTCTAACTCTATGAAAATGAGGGAATTACAATTCCGTGGAATTGCAATTCCATCCAACCAAACGAAGGAATTTAGTTACTTTGAAATTAGGAGGGAATGAAATTGTAATTCCTTCCAACCAAACACCATGTAATATGAAGATTGTAATAATTTTATCACATTTTTATATTAATTAAATTACAACATATTATGACCCTTCCCACCCGAGCTTACGCATGTATCTTTGAAACTCCCTCAAGAGAAATTTATTGAAGCTATTCAGCCTAGATTCATATAGTTTCGGTTGATTGCTTGTAAATAAATAAATATAAGTGTAACTTTATTGATTACAAAATATATTAATACATTGTTTGTTGTCTAATTTTCTTTTTAATTTGAATTCATATTTGACTCATTTAAGATAGTGCTAAAATTATGTCCATTAAATATAAAAGAGTGTGACTTTATTGAATACGAAATACATACGTTATTACTTGTCTAATTTTCTTTTAATTTGAATTTATATTTGACTGATTTAAGATAGTGCTAAAATTATGCTCATCATGGTAATTAAAGGAATTGAAGTAAATTTTTGTACTGATTAGATGATGGAACATTGTGATAATTTTTATCAAAGCTTACACATCTTTAGTCTGAAACTCCAAAGGAGGAAGAAGATGATAAAACTCTTGCTTCTGTTGACATTGTTGGAGTTGCTTCACCTAGATTTATGTAATTTCGTTTAGTTTCTGTTCGCCCTATCTATCCGCAAATTATACTGTGGATCATGGTCGTGACTAATACTGCAGTTGTGTTGAACAGATACTGTAGTTATGTTGAATTGACACTGCAGTTGTATTGAAAGAAAACTGTAGTTGCACGGAACAGAGGTCGGTCATCCGTTCAACACAACTGCAGTATCCGTTCAACACAACTGCAGTATCAGTTCAACACAACTACACTTTCAGACGGATGAAACGACCTCTTTTTCCGCGCAACTGCAGTTCCCTTTCAACACAATTGCAGTTCCCTTTCAACACAACTGCAGTATCAATTCAAGACAAAGCAATATCCATTCAACACACAACAGTATCAACCATGACCCATGATCCACAGTACGACTGCTATCTATCATCAATAAATAAAGGTAAAAAATAAATAATAAAACTATTCTTTTATACTTAGTAATAATTCCAGCTTCGCCCGTTAGGCTAATCTTAAGTTTACAAGACTTGGTAAAGATAAATTACGAGTCGCATTGCGAAGCACTATAGTCTTCATTCGTGATTGCAAGTCAGGCTACAAATGGCTATGCTAAACAGCTGGCTACTTATTGACTTTTTTTGTTCATTATGTATGAATGCAAAAACCCATATTTGACTCATTTAAGACGATGCTAAAATTATGTTGATGATTGTAAGAATTCCTTTTCAGATACTAAAAACTTTTGTGAATCATCATGGGACAAGAGTTTAATATATACAAAACACGGCTACTTAAACCACCTCACACGTCCACAAATACGATTGTGCGGGCAAACACAAACCAAAATGAAGCCCTCTTTTGTTTCCCAATTCTGCATTCTTCTTCTATTCGCCGCTTTTTCTCTTCTCCAAAACGTCTCCTCAGAGCCCGCCGGAAACAATGGCGCCGATAAGATCCACAGCGCCTGCGCGCTAACGAGATCCCGGCATCTCTGCGTTTCGCTGCTGAAATCCGATCGCCGGAGCGCCGGCGGCAACATCAGGACTTTCGGAGTGATCATTCTCGAGAAAACGTTGGCAAAGGCGAGGAGTTTTCCGATCAAGGACAGGTGTCCCAGGTCTTACCGGCGCCTGGTTCGCCACATCTCGAAAGGCATCAAGAAGTTGAAGTCCGATGCTCGGACTGTGGCTTTTGCCGTTGACGAGATGTCGGACGCCATTGAAGACGTTAAGAGTTGCTCCTCGTATGTTGAGGGTGACGATTTACTTGTGCTTCGTCTTCGTGTTGCTATGGATGTTCTGATAGTTCTTCGTTAATTAGATACAGAAATAATTAACCAATTGAATTTTTCTTTAATTTCCCTTTGATCAGTCCAGTATTAAGGAAATGAGGACGGATCAAACCACCATAATTGGTAATGTAATGTTTATTATTATTGATATTGTTATCGTTGTGAGTGCTAATAAAATGGCATGGCCATGATGATTTGGTGTCTCCCTGATTAAAAGTCTTGTAAGTACATTTTGAGTTTTTTTTTTTTTTTTTTTTTTTTTTTTTTTTTTTTTTGGAAATAAGTACATTTTGAGAGGTCATTGGTTTGAGTATTGGTCGGGTGGACCTATGAAAGTACTTATGAACAAATATTAGGGTCAAACTTATGTGAGACCGTCTCACGAATCCTTATTCGTGAGACGGGTCAGGTTGGGTCAAAGCGTACAAATCTCATACGTATATGCTCAAATATAACACTAATCAAAAATACAATTTTTGTTTTTTATAAGAGAAAAAGTAATACATTTTTCAGTAATGTTGACAAGTGCCTCTTATAAGAAAATGTAATACTTTAAATCAAAATGTAAAAGTATTGTATTTCCCTTTACAAGTATTACATTTACCCTAATAAGTAACAAAAATTTTATTCCTGATTAGTATTACATTTAAGCATATAAGTATGGTATTTGTGCATATAAGTGTTACATTTGCATCTTGACCCGATCCGACCCGTCTCATGGTGAGACGGTTTCACACAAGTTTTTGCCCAAATATTATATTGTAACAAAGTTAGTAATATTAAAAAAAAAATTCAATTAAATATTCATGACGAATTAATTCAATCACGGCAAATATGAAAAGCATAAATATAGTATATGTGGAGTTGAATTGCTTAATTGGCTGTTACAAGTGCGAAGTGATTATGTAACCGCGGACTGCGCTCCCCAATAAATTATATTCTAGTTATATACAATTTTTCAAGACATTGCTTATTTAATTTACTTGTTTTATAATATAAAGTAGTTGGCAAATTATACTATAGATTACGGTCCATTTTGTATTGTGGGCGATGGTAAAAAAATAATATTTAGATTATTGACATGGAGTTAATGTATTTTCAGTTAACAAATTATATATTTGTAAATAAACAAAAGGTACATAATATATATTAATTATAATATGTATATAATTTACTAACAGAAGATATATAATATGTGAACAGTAGATACACAATACATTGACTATAATATGTACATATAGGGGTGGACGTAATTCGAATTATCCGAACCAACACCCAAAACTCGAACCCAGTTTTTAAATTTCGGGTGAACCCAATAGTTATCGGTTCAGATATTTTAAATTTTGGTATATCCTTATATAAATTCTGATCGAATATCGAGTGTTAAAAGTTTATCCACAATCTACTCGAAACACGAACGAACCAAAATTTTATTATATATATAGTTTTAAATGTATTTCATAATTAATAATATATTAATTTTTAAAAGCCTATTGGTTAATTATTAGTATTTGTCTTATTTTTAGTTTGATAGTATATGAAAAATATAAATAATAAAATAATAAATTCACTAAATTTGGTTCAGATCAGATGTCTTGTGTCAGAAACATCACATGAAATTTTCGAATATACAAAATAAAATTCGAACATTACCTGAACGAAACCGACGCCCATCCCAATGTACATAATTTATTAATTTCAAGTGGATAATATATTAACTACGGGTACATAAAATGCTAATTGTAATATATTAACTACGGGTACATAAAATGTTAATTGAAAGTACATAAATATATTAATGAGAAAATTCCACACTTAGTCCTCGACTATTGTGGCATTGCCACATTTAGTCATGTTCTTTTAATTTTACCATTGCATATTATATCTTTGACTTTGAACAACTTCCACTTTTAGTCATTGACTATTGTGGCATTGTCACATTTAGTTATATTCTTTTAATTTTGCCATTACATCCATGACTTTGACCAACTTCCACTTTTAGTTCTAAACTATTATGACATTGCCACATTTGGTCCTATTCTTTTAATTTAGCCATATTACATCCATAATTTTCATTTGATTGCCACAATTAATCTTCCATTAAAAATACCATTATTTTACAGTTAAAAATATGAGTTACGATATTGAAACATAGTGATATCTTTAAACTGACATATAACAAAGGAAAAAAATCCTTATACATATCATAACTCATATTTCTATGAATTACGATATTACATCCTTTGATATTTACGGTATTTCTAATATGTTTGAAATATGAGTTACGATATAGTAAGAATATTTTTTTTTTTGTTATTTGTCAAATTTAACGGTAAATAATAGATTTTTTAACGGAAAGGCATTGATGTAATATGAAAGAAATTAAAAGAATAGGACTAAATGTGGCAATGCCACAATAGTCTAGGACTAAAATTAAAGTGGAAGTTGTTCAAATTTAGAGTCTTAGAGATGTATTATGACAAAATTAAAAGAATATGACTAAATTTGGGAATACCACAATAGTCAAGGAATTTGTTCATATATTAATTGTAAGTACATAACCTAAATACGCTTTGGACTAGGGTCTACAATGCAAGATGGACCTTGGTCATGGTATAACAATTTACCTTATTTTATATGCATGAGTCAAATTTGGATTCGAAATAGTAGCATATCAAATTGGATGTCTCTAAAACAAAATAGGAGCCATATTTGGGGGGAAAATGAAGGTTTTGAAAGCAATGTGGTGTAAGGTTCAAAGATAAAGGGGTTGTTTACTAACTTGGAAAAATGAAAGATTTTTCAAAAATGTAGAGAAATGGAGGGGTGGAAAAATGAAAAATGGAAATCTTGTTTACTAAAATAATATCAAATTCATGATGTAAAACATTTTTATGAATTTGATATTTATATTTCAGGAAATAACTAATATATAGCCAATATAATGTGTATATATTGTTATAATTGAAAAAGATAATAAAATATATATAATGGATGCATGTGTATCATAACGGTATTGGAAAAGATAACAAAAGTTATAACGATAAGGTTTTGCGTATTTCGTTCGTAATTAAAGATGTGTGGTAGAAATGTACCAAAACTATATGAAAGATTGTAACCAATGAGGTTTTGCGTATTTTGTTCGTAATTAAAGTAAACTCTAACATGAATAAAATAGCTATAATTTATTTAGTAATAATATGTGTTTATTGATTTTTGTAACATTTTACATATTTAGTATTATTGTATTGATTTTATTTTTATTTTAAAGTTGAACTTGTAAAATAAAATCAGAAAATTGAAGAAATGAAGAATGAAATTTGGAAAACTGGAGGAATGGAGAAGGAAAACTGGAGAAATGGAGAAATTGAAAACTGGAAATGGAAAAACAGAAAAATGAAGTAAACGACCCCAAAGCCTTTCTCTTTGAACGATTTTTCAATATATGTTACATACAAAGATAAATATTGATAAATTAAAGATAATGTGATTTTTGGGCGACGAGAGAAACCCAAAGCTACAAGTGCAGAGCGAAGGTGTGCATTGACTCACCTTGTAACCCTAACCTACATTACATATATATTGTGATTTTTATCCAACTTAAACACATTACATAGTTCATAACAAATATGCAAATCATTATCTCATTCTTCTTTATTGTTGTTGGGTAAATTTGGTCAAAATACACATCTCAATTAATTGAAAGAAAGTGCGATATTTTGTAAAAGTTATAACGCCAATATTGAGCTTGAATTCACTGCTGAAATTTCATATGGTGCACTAAGCTTTTTCCATCAAGCTTACTCGAAACAACCAATCTCACATATTCCTCAGAGCTCAATGTCTTATACTTTGAACCATTCTTCACAAGATCAGACAGGGGACCAACATCTGTCCCTATGTTTGAACTGTGAAATGCAGCTATTGAAAGCCTCTCCTTTTGGCCACTCACAACAGCTCTGTGCTCAATGCTTCTATATTCTCCATTACTCATTATCTGCATTCAAAATTTTTAATTAAAATGTCACCACCCTTTTAAAAGAACTAAAAAAGTTAGCTCTAACATTTATATATAAATATAATGTTCATGGATATCTGAAACTTTTCCATCTTAGGCTAATTACACTTATTATTTTCTGAATCCTGCAAGAGATTGTGGAGTGATACTTAAACTTAGGAGTTTTGTCACCTATTATATTGGACTAGTGTTTTGGAATTAGCTCGATCTTCCCTTAAGTTTGAGTACCTATCATTGATGTTCTTGTTGAAATGTTGATGTATGGACCGGGGAAAAATGGCTACGTGATAAAGTGTTATTCAAATCCAAGAAAGGGTTCAAATAAGCTATCTAGATCATGCAAAGGGCTACTTGGTGCTCCTGTTAATTAACCATAAGTTTGAACTCCAAACCTAAGGGCCCTTCACGTCCTCTGTCCTACAGAGGAAGTAAATCGCGAGATGTGCCTTAGTGACGCAATGATCTGAGTGTTCGGTTATTTCCTAGGATCTCACCCCTTACCGGGTTCAAACCCAAGCATTTGCTGGCCACTATAGCCACACTCAGACTTTCACCACTGAGCTATGCCCGGGGTTCGTGTTAATTAACCATGCATTTAGATATAGGGGTCTTTTTTTACCCCTTTATTTACCTCCATGATATCACCAATGTTGATGATAATTGCACCCGGAATAGGTTTAATGGGAACCCACTTAGCATCCTTCTTGATCTGTAATCCTTGAACTTCATTGACTTGAACCAGCAGTGTTAAACCAGTGGCATCAGAGTGGGGAGTTAGGCCAATCACCTTCTCTGCTTGCATACAAGGTGGATAATAGTTCATTCTTATCCCTTGGATTCCATCTTCAAACTTGCTAGTCAGGTTACCCTTCTCAATCCCAAGGTTTATTTCAAAGAATCTGATAAGTCTCATTGCCACTTTGTGCAGCTCTGATGAGTACTTATCCAAGGTTGGCCTGCTCAAAATACACAAATAATAATCTTTTTTATTAAAATAAGAAGCAAAGTGTTGTTTCCACTTTTCACATTCCCACTTATAATTCTTCTATTTTTTAACTTTGAATTTATTATATCATTTTAAAGTCTTTTTGGCGAGTTTTCTTTCACTAAACATCACCTAAAGCTAGTATGTGTGCAACCATTAATTCAAGTCATATTTTATCAAGAAAATTCACTGAAACGATTAAAAGTAGTAAAAAATTCAAAATCATTAGACTAATATTGGAAAAAGTTATAGTCAAAGTAAAAAAAATTAAAAAAGGAAAAAAAAGGAATTGCAAGTTTGAACTCCAAACCTAAGGGTCCCTCACGTCCCTTGTGACCCAGTAGTCTGAGTGCTTGCTTATTTTTTAGAATCTTATCCGTTACAGGGTTCGAATTCAAGCATTTGCTGACCATCATATATATAATCACACTCAAACTTTCATCACTAACTAAGCTATGCCCCGGGACAAAAGGGAATTGCTTTGATGATGTGATGAGTTGAATCTAATTAACTAAGAATTTTGTGAATTATTACCTAAATGAAGAGGGATTAGTTGGCCAAAACCTCATGTTTCTTCCAGATACAGGGAGAGTAAGGATGAAGAGCATGTCACCCCAATCAAGCTTTTGATCCTCGGACAAGACAAAGGCTTGGCCATAACCTTCAATGTTGTTTGGCAGTTGTGCACACCCCATCTTCTCCTTCAATGGCAGCTTAAAGAATTCCTCCGTCACACACTTCATCTCCTCTATTGCTTCTCCAACACCATGATTGATCAACTACCATGCATTTTTCCATCACACAATCCAATCAAAAATGAACTCACAATAGAAAATCCTGGTTAAGGATATATACAAATTTGTAACCACAATGTTATGAGTTTGATTCCCAAACTTCATGGTTTGAGCCGATAAGCTACGAGTAACTAGTGTCACAAGGTGATATTTACCCAGAACTCAGACTCGGATAGTGATTGTGATTTTCCTCGTCACCAAAAACATAACTCACAAATAATTAATTATTAATCACAACCAGGGATTTAACAAGTATTCACACTCGGACAGTGACTGCAATTTTCCTCTTCACCCAAAAAATAACTCACAAATAAGTAATTAACTAAAAGTAGTGATGATATTTACCTGAAAGAAGCCCCAATCCTTACAAGCCTCGTGAAGTTTAGCCAATTCCAAGTGATCGGCGTGGAGCTTGCTGAGATCAATAACCGGAATTTGCAAGGACTCATCAGAGCAAACCTCGTCCTGTTCCATCTCTGGTCGGATGTAACGGTGAGGTATGTGCGTGAAGTTGTTGGAAGCTAATTCCTGCACATTTTGAACGGGAAGTGAGCCACCATAATCCTTGTTGCTCCTCACCTGTGTCTCCATTTTTTCAGTCAATACTGGATCTTTAGCCTCGGTCCCGCGTCACCGAGTTTAATGGAATTCTTTGTCCCAACACAACTAAGATTGGATGGTATGTCACATTATTATTATTATTATTATTATTATTTTTTAAATATATAACTTAGCTTTTTGAGCACTTTACCCAAACCACTTGATAGATATATTAAAAATGAGTACAGAACAAGCCAACTCAAAATAGTAGATCAAGTTAACTTGGGCCGGCGCCCGGCCACGTAATCAGCCTCAGAATATCAAAGCCGGTCTTTAAGGTCGACCTTGGAGCCCTAAGGCCAACCCTCGGGTGCCTAAGGCCGGTGCCAAGGCCTAGTTCAGCCTCGGCCTTGGGAGAACATACAGGAGCAACTCTTGTATATATTGGATTGTTCTTTGTCTAAGTGGATCTTCTTTACCTTGTCTTATCATTACATAAATTGTATTCCTATTGCAAACTTCCTTAATTAATACAAGGATTGTTGTTTTTCGAAGCTAAGATATTTTCCTTATGCATTTTTCTTACCCTTAATTAATACAAGGATGGTTGTTTTCCGATGCTAAGATATATATTTTCCTTGGAATATTTTTGACAGGAATCGAACATCCACCTTACTGCTAAAAACAAATCACAAATGAAACTTCGCATTCACTAGACACTTGGGCATCACATCATTTAATTGGTATTGTATGTCAAGTATATTTGTCAAAACATATATTTTAATATGAATTACTATTTGGTGGAAAAATTCAAAGATGCTTTGTGATGGAAAATGTATTCGTTCATGACATTTGGAATGCTCTAGTTTTAGGACGGTAAAGCATCTTTGAGATTTCCATAAGTGTTCGGCTAATCAGTGTGGGACAAACTACAAAATGACTGCAACATAATAATATATGGTAACGGAACATATAACGCTTGGGCAATGATATGATGATATTTTGTGGGTGACTTGGTCAAATCTTTGGAGATGTCATCAACACTTGCATATAGTTTTAATAACGGATGAGAAAAAGGACCGAAAAAGTTTTAAATAATTTTCCATGTGTATGAATGTTGAATTAGGTATTTAAGAAAAAAATAAATAAAAAACTGGACAATATGATAGGTAAGGAGGAATAAAATGAAAGATTTATATCTTGAGGTTATCCTTATTCCTGCAAATATCTCTCACATTTTAAAATGGGTCTTACTTCTACATCATCAAATTTACAAATTTTCCAATATTTATTCTACATCTCTGCAAATCTCTCTAACTCTAAAAAAAATGGATTCACTTTCATATTATAATATAAATATAATAATAAATAATATTAAAAGAAATAATAAAAAGTTACAAAAAAAAAAAAAAGAAAAGGTGAAATGATTGGCAAAAAAAAACTACCACATTGCTTCTCTCCCACTTGCTAAGTAAGCAATTTCTCTCTCCCATTGCTATCCACGTAGGCTGAAAACCAAAAAGAAAAAAGTTTCTCTCTCTTGCCGCATCATTTAGCAAGACATTCAATTTCTGGGATGAGGTTAGCCCGAGTACAAGATGTAAAATAGAATGCTATGTGTGTGCGTTTAGTGGTGTTATGTTTATCTATAATAGAAAAAAATATCAAACTACCTCCCTAAGTCGGGTGGATAGTGACAATTAGGCCCCCTAACTGAAAAAGCTTCATTCAAGCTCCCTAAACCGGTAAAATTGTTCAATTAAGTTCAAGTTGACTTGTTTATCAGGTCAAATTCAGTTAGGGGGCCTAATTGCACTATCCACCCGACTTAGGGGGCCAATTTGACACTTTTTCATTTTTTATTTTAATTTTCAAAGCAAATTTTTTTTATTAAAAATATTATTTATTAAAAACAAAAAATAAATAATATTAAAAAAAATCACCGCCTGTCATACAACCGTGATCGTCCGGTAGGATGGCCACGACCGTCTTAAGGAAGACGGCCATGGCTGACGAAAGAAGACGACCATGGCCGTCTTCTAGACGGAGGGGACTGGAATGAGGGTGGTGGCCATGGCCGTAGCCCTCGTTCCAGATCTAGAAGAAGGTCGTGGCCGTCCTGCCAGATAGCCACGTTTGTCCGTGAGGAAGAACAAAGCAAGTGGCTGTTTTTTTAATATTATTTATTTTTTATTTATAATAAATAATTTTTTTAATAAAAA
This sequence comes from Ipomoea trifida, assembly GCA_003576665.1. Lineage (NCBI taxonomy): Eukaryota > Viridiplantae > Streptophyta > Magnoliopsida > Solanales > Convolvulaceae > Ipomoea > Ipomoea trifida. The sequence continues at coordinate 6,812,441 of CP025656.1, forward strand.
ATAGTTACTTTTTTAAAGAAGTAAAAAAAAAATATTTGTTTTGGAAAATAAAATAAAAAAGAAAAAGTATCAAATTGTCCTCCCTCTGGTGGATAGTGCAAATAAGCCTCATAACTGAACTTGATCTGATAAACAAGTCAACTTGGACTTAATTGAACAATTTTACCTATTTAGGCGGTTTGAATGTAGCTTTTTTCAGTTAGGGAGCCCAATTGCACTATCCACCTAACTTAGGGGACTAATTTGACACTTTTTCCTATATAATATAGGGGTTGTAATGGTTTCATTCCCCTCAATTATGTAGACATTTAGTTGTTGGAAAAATACAAGTCAAAGAGGTTTTTTGTGATTTTCAAATTTCCTTCTTTAGTTAAGATCTAATATTCAGTACAAGCTGATGAATGATTATGACTTTTAAAATAGTACGTGGTCTTAATTGTTTACTACTGTTAAAGTTGTCTGTCTAATAAAAATAATAGCAGGGCTATTTATACACTTTAATCAGCCCCTATATCGATCAATGTCATTTAAGTTCAAGAGTGATATTCTAATGCTAGACTAGCTAAAAAGATGCAACTAGCCACAAGACTAGGATTACTAAGGCAAATAGTTTTTTTTTTTAAAAAAAAAAAAACTAAATTCTAATTGAATTTAATTAGGATTTATAAACCTAATTTGGACTTTACAAATTAAATAGCATAAGGACGGTCTAAAATAGTCTCAAACTTTTATTTGCAAGAAAAATACTCCAAGTGAAATATATATGAGTAATGCTACCCACCTCTTCTAATCTAGCTCCCTCTTGACATAACACTTTTCATTTGATGATTTAGTCTTTGCTAATAAGTTAGTGAGGTCCCAATTCATTCCATCCATTGTTATAATCCATGTTAGGATGGATTTCAAGTGGGGCTGGGATGTTTTTTTTTTTTTGGGAAAAAAGCATATATATGTATGTGTGTATATATATATTAGGATGGATTTCAAGTGGGGCTGGGATGTTTTTTTTTTTTTTGGGAAAAAAGCATATATATGTATGTGTGTATATATATATATACATATATACACATATATATATATATATATATATATATACATATATATACATATATACACATATATATATATATACATATATATATATATACATATATATATATATATATATATATATATATATATGTATAGGGAAGGGTTTAGGTGCGGGTATATCTTCCCATGCGGTTGTGCAGTACTCACCTTAATCATTAAAATGGTGCACCTTAAGCACACAAACCACGCATCTTAAGCTAAGAACACAAACCACGCACCTAAAGGTTTTAAATGGTGCACCTTCAGTTGAGAACACACTACGCACCTTAAATACACAAACCACGCACCTTAAATACACAAGCCACGCACCTTCAAAACACAAACCACACACCTATGGTTTCAAAATGATGCACCTTAAGTTCAACAACTCACGCACCCTAATCATACATATCACACACCTTAAGAAGGAAAACAATACACCTTAAGACGGGAAACCACGCACCTTAAGATTTAGATTCACTCACCTTAAGCTTCAACACTCATGCACCTTAATCATACAAATCACGCACCTTAAGAGGGAAAATCATGCACCTTAAGAAGAAAATTATGCATCTAAAGCCATCGATTAAGAAGGAAAACAATACACCTTAAGACGGGAAACCACGCACCTTAAGCTTTAGATTCACTCACCTTAAGCTTCAACACTCATGCACCTTAATCATACAAATCACGCACCTTAAGAAGGAAAATCATGCACCTTAAGAAGAAAATTATGCATCTAAAGCCATCGACAACCGCACGGGAACTTAATTCTCTCTCTCTCTCTCTCTATATATATATATATATATATATATATATATATATATATATATATATATATATATATATATATATCCGCCCACGTGTCCAGATCTAACGGGCCAGAAACACTGATTTTGAAAAAAATGCGGTGGTATTTTTGTAAATAATTGAACATTGAAGTGCAAGCAAAATGTATTACAAGTGCAAGTAGCAGTTTGATATAGTGAATCTAAATGCAAGTAAATTGTATTACAAGTGCAAGTAAAATGTACACTGGGCATCAATATTAAGTGCACCTAACGTTATAACTGGTTACACCCAACGTTATAATTAGGTGCACCTAGGCGCACCAATATTAACAAGGTAAGTTACTTGCACTTATAAATGAAAATAGGTGCACTTGTAAGTGATTTTACTTGTAAATATGCACCAACTTGTAAGTGATTTTACTTGTAAATATGCACCAACTACTTGCACTTATAATACAATTAATTGCATCAAAGTTCGAGTTATTTACGAAAATGTCATCGTGTAGCTTCTTCAAAATTATATCCGATTTGTTGATCTGGACATGTGAACGGCTGTAAATGGTTCTTATTTGTCTCCTAGGCGAGGGTTCTCACCTGAGCGCGCCCCTATATATATATAGAGTTCAGGTGTGACCGCGTCTTTTCATGTGATCGGTGCGGTTTACACCACTAGTGTTAGCAAAATACGCCACCCAATGTTAGGAAATGCACAACACAAATAAACACAAATATGCACCATTAGGTACGCATCTTAAAAAACACACCACTAGGTATGCAAATATATATCACACAATGTTCGTAAATGCACAATTAGGGGCAAGGAAGTTATGTAGGTGTTTTTATACATTTTCATTGTTGTGCATTTCCTATCACTAGTGGTGTATTTTGTTAACACTAGTGGTGTATACCGCACCAACCACACAGGAAGTCGCGGCCACATTTGAGTGCAAAGCTTCTCCCAGGTGAAATGTGTGGATTAATCACAACCTTTGATCTTGCCAAAATCAAAATCAATAGCCCAAAATGAAGAACAATTAAAAAAATTGCGGTGGCATTATGGTCATTTTGCGTTAGGAAACAACTTAAGGTGCGTAAATTTAAAGTTAAGGTTCTTATTCAAAGATTTTGGTGCGTAAGTTTATAACGTTAGGTGCGTATGTTTAAAGTTTATGGTGCGTAAGTCTAAAACTTAATGTGCGTAATTTTATAGCTTAAAGTGCGTATATTTATAGCTTAAGGTGCGTATGCTTAAAACTTATGGTGTGTATGTTTATAGCTTAAGGTGCGTATGATTAAAACTTAAGGTGCATCACTTTCTAGTTTAAGGTGCATCAGTTTAACTCTTAAGGTGTATAAGTTTATAGCTTAAGGTGCGTAAGTTTATACTTTATAGCTTAAAGTGCATATGTTTAAAGTTTAAGGTGCGCAAGTTCATAGCTTAAGGTGCGTATTTTTAAAGCTTAAGGTGTGTAAGTTTATAGCTTAAGGCGCGTCACTTTCTAGATTAAGGTGCATAAGTTTAACCCTTGATGTGCATATGTTTAAAGCTTAAGGTGCATAAGTTCGAAGCTTAAACACATCTTTTTATAAGAATTTTTCTTTAGTTTGAGCCGTTGATCTATATTAGATCAATGGCTAAGATCTCACTCCATTTTTAACCTTGGAGAAGATTCACACGTGAACCATATATATAATTATATATATCAAACTCTTCTGATAGCGAATTAAGATGTTATTGCCCAATGAACTAACCACACTTGTAAAGTTGTAATTATTGTGCTAATCTATTAGAGCATCATCATTTGTTAGGTTTTTTTTTTGTGGCATCATTTGTTAGGTTTTTTTTGTGGGTTTTGCATATGTGACTAGGAAAGAGAAAATGTGGGAGTAGTTAATTCAACTTTTCACGCGCACGTGCCAACTGGGCACGACTAGCTACCATAAACGCGCCATTCTCCCTGATTTTCTCAAAAGCCGTGGGACCCACTTATGAAACAAAAAACCACTTCTTCCTGCAACACTTTTTTTTTTTTTTTCTTTTCTCTTTCTCTCTTTCACTTTAGCAAAAACCTCCTCAAAAATTATCCAAAAAACTCTTAACTATTGGGTTTCTCTAACGTCCTTTACCTATATTCAAAACATTATCTCTTGGGTCTTGGTCTTGGCCATTCATATAAAATATATACTTTCTTTTCAAATCAGTTCTTTGTGGCTTTCTAGATGATATGGTAATCTAGTGTCCTAAAAATTTCTGAAATAAAGTTAAATAATTTGTTATGAAATTCACTCCATGTAGCCTCAAAGGTGGGGCTGCGGCCTGCAGGCTGCAGGTTCTTGTTTTGAATGGTCTGGACCAGTTTTGAGTAGGCCTTTACAGAGATCATTTGATAGCCTACCTGGCCCAATTTCACTTTTGGAGATTTCTTGAATAGATGTTGTTTTAAGAAAAGTTTGCCTGATATCCATGCTTTGAAATTGTATTTATCAAAATACAATAATTTTAAGCTTCTTTTTAAAGGTTTTCAAACAAAAAAAAAAAAACCTTCTTTTTCTAAAGTAGTGTAGTTTTTCTTATCATATTATCATTTGAACACATATTATTTTTTAGTTTTTTTTTGTGTGTGTCTGTCCCATTTTTAGGTTTCTCAAGAATTACTGTTCCTAGACAAGTAGATTCAGGTTTTTTATTTTATTTTTATTTTTTTTTAATACTACTAACTCTATTACAATGCAGTATCTGTTCATAATTACTTTCTCAACCTATTGAAGGCTCGAACCCACCAACCCACCACCTCCCGTATAAAGGGAAGGGTTTGATGCCACTGGACCACAAAGTCTTTAGTGATTTAGGTTAATTGACTAGTTTGTCAACACATTTATTACCTTCTCTCTTCTCATGACCAATTCTATCCTAGTCCCCATAGCCATGATCATCATCTTAACAGTTGGTCACAATTGTCTCCGTATTCTCATTGACAAGAGTGTCACTCATCATGGTTTTCACGACCACCTTTGTGTACAACTTCACCATTGCCTGTCATATTTTTGTCATGTTGTACACTAAACCAGGACATCCTCACTACGTCAACATTGTTATTGTCATATTATATACTGTATTTTATAAAATAATAACTACTCAAAATGCTATTAATAAGAATCAAATTATTATGAAATGTAGACATTTAAACAAAATATCATAACTTTATAAGGCATGTATATATCACAACGAGGATGACATGATAGTAGGTGAATGGTATGTTGATGATGACGAGATAGAGTGTATGATATTAATTACAATAAGAACTCATGAATGATATATAACAAGATAGTGGAATGGCAACACAATTGATGTTAGATGGTTCTAATCAACCATACAAGATTTGATGTCAATTTTCGAATCAAAATCTAATCAATAATATTTTCATATATGTACCAACACAATTGATGCCACATGGAATTTTTATTAACCATACAAAATTTTATATCAATTTTTTTATTCAAATTAATGGTTATACTTTACAAATTTAAATCAACCCAATCCACTTGGGGTTAAGCATATGAATTCAAAAAACCATTTGACTTTCAATTAATATTTATTTTATAATTTCTCAAGTGTACTTTTATGCTGGTCTATAGAGAAGCAAATTCTTAAGTTAATTGAATGGTAGTTCATTATAAATTTATAATTATCTAACTTTTGAATTACTCCTGATTTACACTTCTCTAAATGATCAAGTACAGTTACCGAACCCTGCGATAGATAAAGATATGAGGAATTTCTGAGGAAGGACAATTTCATGTCTGCAAACCAGCTCACAGAAAATTATTATATTGTTAGTTGTATTACCAACAGGGCTGAGGATAAAGATTGTAATTTCCCTAGGATTTCGACGGTCGAGACTGGGATAAGTGTGTTTTTCTTTGTTTATTATATTATCAAAGACTTTGTGGTCTAGTGGCATCCATTGTCCTACTTAACACTCCCACATGGATTATAGGAGTGGGTTCAAACATCAGTGTTGAGAAAGTAGTTATGCACAAATACTACATTGTAACCGATATTTTGTTGTTGAGGTTGTAAATAAAATGTAATAATGTACTTGTTTTACTTTTTTGCCTTGGACCCACGGTTGATTGATTACTAGTGTCTAAAATGGCATACAAAAGGCATTATGTGTGGATAAAGTTAGTCAAGAATGGACACCAAGGGAAAGAAGCATTACCCATAACTGTAAAAGAAAAAGAACCACACTTCCATACATACAGTTAGTAATAATTTACAGTATTACAGACATCTTTTTATCCATCTTTTCTCTGATACACTCCAAAAGGAGGAGCATGACAAAATTTAATGAATTTATGGTCCCTCTTTTGCCTCACAAACTTTTATAGATTCAAAAAAAAAAAAAAAAAAACAATAAAAAAATATTGCAAACTATTGGACTAGGTTTGATTTAACCAAAAGTTGGAGCATTATCCCAGTCAAACAACCTTAATCCAATCTAGTTCAGATCTGCAAAAAGATAACTCAGCAAACCTGGTAATCATCTGCAAATTAAAAGACAAAAACATAAGTATTTCAGACATGAAGTTCTTGATAATTGATTCTGAGATTAAGTTTTGAAGCTTCACCTATAGCATTATATATGTTAAATCTGATCAAGAAGCAAAATATCAGGATGTATGGCTGCAGCTTTGACGTTGAGGGCGCGTTGGAGCTTTCGTTGGTTAAAGATTTCGACTTCGACTGTGAACATAGAACTCACAGGTCTATGGTCTGATAATCTTATGTCTGCCCTTTTGTAAAACATCTGTTTTATGCCTTTCCCCAACCATAGTATTCGGTCACACCTGCAACAACATTTTTTTTTAATACTACTGACTCTATTACATTGCAGTATCATATATATCAAAAACCTTTGATGTTTATCTGAAGTTTTGTAACATCCTTAATCTCTGCAAACCTAACAAACATTAATGGCTTACCATGCTGGGGATCTCTTCTTCTCCCCTTCTCGCGGGATTTCCCCGATGTATCTGTCAGAGTTGAACTCATACTTGTAAGTTGGTGCGAAGTTGATGGCTCCTTCTTTCCAGCCCTCGAAAACGTGCCCACTTCTGAGCTCCTTGCTCAGCTGATCGTGATCGAGGAGCTCGTCCCACTGCTTTCGTGAAACGAGCTTTCTCACTTCACTATCTGCCAGGCTGATTCTGTAGTTCAGATCTCCAAACCAGAATATCTGACTGTGTTTCGAAATGAAACAAACAGGTCATATGTTATGTTCTGAACAAAAACTTGCATCCTAGGATTGATAAAACGCGTTTACTTACTCGTGAGAGGGGATTGTTAGAGGATTATCAGCAGCTTCTGCATCGAACACGGATGAGAAACTCGTTCGCCTTAGAATTTCGTTCACATCGGCGTTTCTCCTATGCTCAGCTCCATCCTTCTGCCCAGATGTCAAATGGGAGCAAACAAAGCATAGCTGTGATTGGAAAACAGACATGCTCACTGAAACAGATCCCTGCAATTACACTCTTCTGTTAATCTAAGGTTTAACTTTCCTTAAAAAAAACACAACAAAATCCTTAAAGAATAATAATTCAGGAATAATACCTTATTCCCCATGTATCCCATCAATCCAACTCCAACAGGAGAGACTTTCAGGTTGTTTATGTGCCTTCTTAGCCTTCTTCGTACCCAAACCGAAACATAAATCCCAACCATCTGCTTACTCACAATACGAACATACTTGGGATGTGATTTCTTTACAACCTTAACTGGAAGATTTTCTTTCTGGACCTCTGAGAATTCCATGAAAGTGTCTCCCTCCTCATCAGAGAACTCATCAGAGCTGCTGTCAGAAAGAAAATCGACTTCTTCGACAGGATGATCTTGTTGAAGTTGTAATTGAGGTTTAGGCATCCACATCAATCCCAAGTTTCCCGAGCTATGGTGGCCTCGTTTAAGCCCCCCACCGACTAATCCACGAGCCCCGAAGCACTGAGAACTGTCCACGCTTTCGAACCCAAACCGGGCAGAGCTGCTCAGCACCCGTCTAAGCTTGAAGCTCGACGAAAGAGCTTGTGTCACTGCAGCAGCATCGAGGGGGCGTTCGGGCCAATCCAATCGAACCTCGGTGCCAATCCCATAAACTCTTTTTGAGTTGAGGTTCATTATTGGTGCTGGGGCAGTAGCAGAGATGCAAGTAGGGTCTATCGACTCGTCTGACATGGCGTCCAAGACGGGAGCATCAATCGCATCGGCTATAATATCAGAAGCAGAAGAAGTCCGGAGCACGGGCGATGGAGGGGCGCTGTAGCTCTTGACCTTAGGGTCTGCAGGCTCAGAAGTCTTGTTCAGTGTTCTGCGAATTATCGCTTCCCATTTCTGAATTGGCCTTCTGTTCTCAGCTCCCAGCACATTCCCAGCACTCAGAGGCACCACCTCTTGGAACCTACATAGCCATAAATCAACACATATAAACCTCAAACATCATATGACAGCAACATTATTGTCCGGTGGAGACCAGTAAAGGCCCAAGTCCAGCACCACGTGACTAAGGAATTGTCTCATAAACTCACCCTAGGATATAAACATCTGCAGCTTCTTGCATACAAATCCAGTCATCAATCTCGAGATCATCACTCGGGACCCTCCCAGCAACGTTCCACGTGCCCACCGTGACTCTGCACAATCCAAGAATTAGGCCTCCCTCGTCGAAAACCATTAAAATTCAAGAACAAACTAATCCCAAAACAGCAAAATTTAAATCCTCCCAAACCTCACATCTTTTGTGTTTATGTACTGAACACGCAGAGTTTCAGATTTCCCTCTCCGGTGCCTCAGCGAATATTCCGTGGAAGGTTTCCCCGAAATTTGATCCGAGAAGCAGTCAGAAGGCTTCTCCTCCCCTCCACCATGGCCATGATCTTCATGCACCCTCTCATCTTTAACAGAGCAAGCTGCAGATTATACACACACAAGGAAAGAAAATCAAGAAAACTTCACTTCCATAGCAGACAGAGAGAGAGAGAGAGATGAATGAAAATTGTTACATACCATCATCTTCACTCTCAGTGTCAACCTCATCTTCACTAAAATCATACACCTTAGGCTGTATGTTAAGCCATTTCTTCATCACAATGGATGGCCAGAAGGCCTGCAAACAATTCAAAGAAATTTCACCTTTTGAATCAATCCTAAACAGACACAAAAGAACACAAATTTACTAACCTCAGAGCGCTTGGCTCTTCTGCCTCTCCTATGCATAGGGTCAAAGAAAACACAAAGTTTGTAGCTAAACGTTTGAAAGAATGGGTTCCAAGAATGGCAGCAAGTTAAGTGTTAGAAAGGCATAAAAATTGGGAGTGTTTTGGGGGGTTAAATATGCACACAGTCATTGTGGGAACCAGGAAAACAGGTTGTCCATGGGTAGGCAAAGGAAGATTCTTAGTAAAACACCAAATGGAAAGGACACAAAAAAAAGTAATGGCCAAGCTTAACAGACATCCACTGCCTTCAACTTGCACTCAAAAATAAAAAAGACTTCAATATAATGGACCAACATCTTTTTTAATATAATAATAAATTTAAGTAGCATATAACGTGATAGAAATTTGGAATGTCATTATCGGATTAACAAATCTTTAGTAGTTTAATGAAACTTGGTGGGTCAACACTGACGCCAATTGACATCATTTAGTTAGGAAAGATCGTCTTAGAATTAAAATAAGAGCATGCAAATCAGATACTTTTGGGCATGATTGAGACAAAAGACAAAATCCAATAATCGCACTGTTCAGATTATCCAATACTCGGTGTTTTAAGGATCTAGTGTAGCCTAATTTTTTATTTCTTTATTTAAGGCTGGATCCAGCAAGATCAGTATCCACTAAATATATGGCTTATTATTATTATTACTAGTATTTTCGCCCGTGCGTTGCAAGGAATGAATTTGTTATAATATTTTAAGAAATATTTGAATCGATATACAATTATATAAATTATAGCATCGAATATGAGTATGAATAAGTGTATAAATGCAATTATAGTATTAGTCTTCCTTGCATTCAACAAATATCACAAAAATTCAGTGTTCTAAAATAAGTGTATAAATGCAATAGGTAGATAATTTACATTATTGCATCATATTCATTAATTTAATTACTTCTCGGTTAGTTATTGCAAGATCTTGAGATACACTTATATTTTGATATTGCATTTTACTGGCAATATTGTGGTACAAAGTGGATTCGTGTTCTTCGTAGTTAGACGAAAAGATTGATATATTGTACGCTCAAAACTGATAATGGGTGAATGAGAAATTGGTTCTCAAAGTTGACCCATTTGAGTTAGAAAAATATAGAGAAAAACCATTCAAGTAACTTTTGTCCCACATTGGTTTGAGAAGTGGTTTGCACCACTACTTATACAAGAGTTTTTCTAAGGCTTATTGAATTGTATAGCATAAAGGCTCTCTCTCGCGCGCAGGGGTTGGGGGTGCAAATGAAATCCCAAAATAAACTTAAAAAGGCTTGACTACTCGTGCGCCAACACCTGCAGAGTTGAACTATAACAAATTTTCATATTTTTTACAATATTATAGGAACGTAGTCTAGAATTGTATTACGAATAGGAATTCTAGTCTACAATATTACGCATAGGTACCATTAGTAATTCTAGTCTAGAATTGTATTACGAATAGGAATGTAGGGAAGAATATATTTTAATAGGAATTCTATTTTAATTTACAATTGTATTAGCGATAGGAATTATATTACCATATTTTACAATATAACGCAAACCATAATATTATAGGTCTGTTTTGGGCGGGAAGTTAAAACTGAGGATATTGTTTTTATTAATAGTATAGATATAGATTATTATTATTATTATTATTATTATTATTATTATTATTATTATTATTATTGGAAAATAACAGTTTTTTGTCCATATTTTATTTTTAAATAAAAAATAGTAATTTCAGCCCTCAGTTTCTGATATGAGTATTATCCACCCTCCGATCTTCACCAAGATGGCAATCGTTTGTTTTTTTTTTTTTTTTTCCTCTCAGAAAATAGTAATTTTGATGGTTTTGGTTCCTCAACCTATTAACAAAGACTTTAATAGTTTATAATTATAAATTACAATTTTGTCCCTATATTGTCTAATAATAAGCTTTAAACCTCTCATTAGAATACAATTAGTGATTTTTCTATTTGCATTGGTGAGGGATCAAAACAACCGCCTTATAAAATAAAATACAAATAGAGGACTACTAATGTTGGCATCAACAATTATGGACCCAAGTCACTATTTCATATTAATTAATAAAATGAACAAAATATTATTACTTCCCTTATAATAACAACAACAACATTCATGATTCTTGAAATTCACCCCATCCCATTTTCGTTAGGCCTAACAATAAGATTTTTCATTCGTAGAGATGAAAATTTCTTTCCAATCTCGCGAGGATCTTTGATACCTACTCTAATGGGGTGTTATATCCATTACTCGTAAGACACGGGGATGATCATAGCTACTTTCTCAACCTATTGAAGCACAATGAGTCAACAGTTGTCTCCACTAAGGCTAAGGTTCGAATCCACTCCCATCATCAATGTGAGAGTGTTAATCGAACCCACTCCCATCATCAATGTGAGAGTGTTAATCGGGACACCGGGTGTCACTTGACCACAAGGTCTTTGGCATATATATATATATATACATACATATATATCTACTATACTAATAAGAGCCAAAGAAAGTTAGGCCTATAATAAGTAGAAAAAATGACGGTTAAATTATTAAATCAAATGGATGATTCAGATTGTTTAGATTTATATTTTTCCTTGAGATTTCCTAATTTATCCTTAATTATATGATTATCCGTTAAATTTTCCGTTAAGTATTATCTTTTTCGTTAATATTTCGTTTAACTTTTAACTTACCCATTAATTTCTATAAGTAAGGTCTTATGTTCGAACCTCATCCCAATCAAAGTTATAATTGTTGAACATATACTACGAATATGTTAGAGTATATTATTCAAAAGTAAGTACTTCACTCTATTATTCGTATTAAATTAAATAAATTAGTAGTTACAAAAAAAATACATATGCATTTCTTTAATTTATATTTCGATGTCTACAATGTCTTTATTCAAAAAAAATATTCATTATCAAAAAATTTAAAAAGAGATATAATTTCATTAGTTATATTATATATATATTTTCTACAATGCAAAGATTCCTTACATTAAAATTTATTAATTAATTATATTCACTACATTGTTCATTGTTTTCTTTTTACACTATCTTGTAATTAAATATCAAAGTTATACTAAAAAATAATGGTATATATTTATTTACCAAGTATTATGTTAATGACATGGAAATTTAAAAAAAAAATAGTTTGAAGTCAATCATATTAACTACTTAGGGAGAATTTGTTAACAAAGGAGACATTAACTCAATAAATTGATTTAAAAGTCATTATTAAAAATGTCAATGTAGGACATGCAATAGATCAGAGCATTGTGATACACTTGATGCATTGAAAAGATGCTTAGACTACAACATTGTTTGAATTGTTGGGAAGCATTTAAAGGCAAAGGCATTAATGAGGTTCAAAAAGAATCAATCTTTCAAATTCAGAAAAAGAAAGAAATTTGAAAAATAGCTACCGTTGTAGCATTCATTAATCTTGTATGTAAAATACTTACTATGCATTCTTTAAATATATTAGAACTAATAGAAATTTACAATTCATTTCATTTTCTACAATCAACTTGTTTGGATTAAAGACAAAATCAGTATCGATCTTGACAACAAAAATAATTGGTATATAGGATGTAGCCACGGTTTAAAATGTTTATGCACAAAGTGACAAACTATTTAATTGCATGCATTGTGACGAAAAAAATAAATAAAGAATTGAAATATTATTATTAAAAATAAATAAAGAATTGAAATATTACCACTACCACTACCACTACCACTACCACTACCACCACTACCACTACTACTACCACTACGACCACTACCACTACCACGACTACCACTACCACTACCAATACCACTACCACTACCACGACTACCACTACCACTACCACTACCACCACTACCACTACCACTACTACAGTACTACTACCACTACCACTACCACTACTATTATCTACTATACTAATAAGAGCCAAAGAGAATTAGGCCTAAAATGGGTAGAAAAAATGGCGGTCAAATTATTTAATTAAATGGATGGTTCAGATGAAGTATTTAATCAAATAGATGGTTAAGATCATTCAAATTAATATTACTAATAGAGATTACCTAATTTAACCTTACTTTTATGATTATCCGTTAAGTTTTCCATTAAATATTCTCTTCTTCGTTAAAATTCCGTTAACTTTTAACTTACCAATTAATTTCTATAAGAAAGGTCTTAGGTTCGAACCTCATATCAATCAAATTTGACATAATTAAGTTTCTCACTCTATTTTACTTTTACTAAATTAAATAAATTAGTAGCTACAACAAAAAATGACACATATGTATTTCTTTAATTTAGAATTATGTGTCTACAATACCTTTATTTGAAAAAATTATTCATTATCAAAAAATTAAATTAAATAAGAGAAATAATTTCATTAGTTATATTGTCTTTATTTTTTCTCTCATGCAAAGATTCTTTACATTCAAATTTATCAATTGATATTCATTACATTGTCCATTATCTTATTTTTACAATATCTTGTAATTAAATATCAAAGTTATAGTACAAAATAATGTTATATATTTATTTACCAAGTATTTTATTAATACTATGAAATTTTTTTAAAAAAATAATTTGAAGCTAATTATATTAACTACTTGGGGATTGGCTGACAAAGATAGTAGTCAAATAATAACACAACAAATTGAAGCGGAATCACTCTATTTTACTCTTATTGAATTAAATAAATTATTAGTAGTTAACCAAAAAATGATACATATGTATTTCTTTAAGACCATGCAAAAAATAAAAAGGAATAGTTTGAAACCAATCATATTAACTACTTGGGGGATTTGTTGACAATGAAAGTACTTAAACTAGGGATTTCTTTATCGAGAAAATTGTTACCTAGCAAATTGAAACGAGAAACTACCTTTTAATATCTTTGGAATACATAATATTTTAAATTTTCAAATTTTTATTAATTTATTTAATCTTTTTTCTTAAACTAGAGATTTCTTTATCGACAATAACTCATTCAACAATAATGGTTGAACCAAATGAACCCCAAGCAGAACACCTAAAGGAAAGTCCATAGCTCCTATATCATAATCTCATTGCATGACGTTGTCATCTATGCTACCAACAATAACCGAATTGCAAATAACACACTACCAACAAAAATGAAGAGAACAAATAGTAAAGATGAAGACAATGACAATGTTACTCAAAAGAGAATTAAGAACACTTAGAAAAATTCAAATTAAAAGTAGTATGTATTTAGACTATCATTTTTAGACCAAATATTTAGACTATCGATTTTACAAGGTTGCAAACATATATTTTAGTAATAATTATAATAAAATTTCTATGTTATCTTGGATTCATTTATACTTTGAGTTAGATATTTAAAAAAAAAAATTCGACATTCAATTACCCATGTATAAACTTCTCCTATATAATCTTGCATTGATATACTTTTAAATATTTATTTAAATATAAACATTGGGCATTAACCCATTCGCGCAATGCGCGTATAAAACTAGTTATTATATAAGTGAAAATCATTATTACTCCCTAGTCGACTCCTCAATGCTCGTAGTCAAGAGTTGGGGTGGATGGTGATGGAATATTCAATGAGTCTGCACTTTTATTGCTCCCTAGTCCTCAATGCTCGTAGTCAAGAGTTAGGGCGGCTAGTGATGGAATATTCAATGAGTCTTGCACTTTTATTACTCCCTAGTTGACTACTACTACTACTATTATTATTATACAAGTGAAAGTCCTTATTATTCTTTGTGCTTCATTAGGTTGAGAAAGTAGCTATGAACAGATACTACATTGTAACAGAGTCAGTAGTACTAAAAAAAAAAGTGAAAATCCTTATTACTCCCTAGTCGACTCCTCAATGCTCGTAGTCAAGAGTTGGGGCGGCTGGTGATGGAATATTCAATGAGTCTTCACTTTTTTTACTCCCTAGTTGACTCTTTTGTACTCACAACTCAAGAGTGGGGAGGGGGGGGGGGGATGTTTTTTTTTTTTTTTTTTTTTTTGTCCAACAGGAGTAGGGGGCTATTGATAGGATAATTTTACAAGATGCACCAAACCCGAAGAACACCAAGAGCCACTTAACGGCCTCATACACACTTAAAGAGGAGATTGTAGTATTTACTTCACCCCACTAAAGAATAAGCAATTATAAAAGGACCAGACACTTAATGTAGCCTCCGTCATTGCTATTGATCCCGTTACACCGAGCAAAGAGACGTTGTACATAGCAATATAAATAATAGACCTTGTAGTATTTACTTCACCCCACTAAAGAATAATCAATTATAAAAGGACCAGACACTTAATGTAGCCTCCGTCATTACTATTGATCCCGTTACACTGAGCAAAGAGACGTTGTACATAGCAATATAAATAATAGACCTTGTAGCATGCAGGGGGCACTCAATACTTTGTACTCAGAATTATTAAACAATTATACTTAGCTTGTTACTCTTTCCATAATATATTCTCCTATACCATTTATACTGTCACCGAGTCTAGAATCCAAGCATCTAACAACTGACCATCTCAATGATACTCTGATAACAATTTGTTGAGATTAACAAGAAACAAGAAACAATAACAATGGTAAAAAGTAAAGAAGGTAAGATTACATTGTTCAACAATGTGTCTACATCCAAGGGAGTGAAGCTATTTTATTCTTTATTAATTGTGATGGTGATGATCCAACATCTAAGGTTACAGCTTTCAAAAAAAAAACATCTAAGGTTACAAGTATCATATTTATATGCAACCCTAAACAATCAAGTACAAAAATGCCCATGTACTATGAGTCCGGCCCAATTTGTTCCACGCTCTTATTCCTTATATATGAGACATACTCAATATACATACATATATATTGTTGAAGTAATGAAAAATTAACAAACTTAATACTAGATTAATATTTGAACTTGGTAGTCTAACTTAATAATTTAATATTTAATTTTTTGATTAAATTTTAAAAATTATACTAAACTACTAGTTTGACTATATGGTTGTTTAAATTCTTTCTTCACGGGACGGGGAATATACTCCTCGTCATTTCCCTCCCCGCCTCGTTGCCACTCATACCCGTTAGATTCGTTTGCAAACCATCTCTAATAACCTATATGGTATATTAGGTTTGTTTTCATCAGTCCGAGAACATCAGACAAATGAAGTTAAGGGTAGATTGAATGTCAACATAGGCTAAGTAATATAAACTTAGAATTCAAATAAACAAATGAAAACGCAATTTGAGTCGTCGTTGGACACGGAGTTGAAGAAAATTTGACCACAGAATTATATTAAACAATATAATAGATATATAAGGCAAGTGGTTTATTTAGCTGTGGTGATGAATGAGATAAACATGGATTGAGACAGGCAGAAATTAAAGTGGAAAAAGTCAGCACCCACCATCCAATTGGCAAAGGTTTGGCTAAGCAAGCGCGCATTTAGTCATGACTTCATAGCTCCAAGACAAGACAACCCGACCGCAAATTGTGTGACTTCATTCATCAAAACAATGTTCAATTATAGATATCATAATAGTAATCAAGATGATTGTTTATGCTAAATGGGTAATTAAATATAGTTGTGTGGCTCATCAACAAATTTCATAATTGAAATTGCTGCAGATTAATAGGTTGGGCGGCTTTGGTACATGAATAAATAAATAAGCATACTTGCTATCCATGCAAGGCACACACTCACACACACCTATTATTTAAAACCATGAGGTTGAATTTGGAAATCAACGAAAACATAAAATATAATGAATTCAGATTTGTGTGAAGCACCTTGTGCTCAAATGATACATTTGTAACTTTTTTTTTGTTGGTAAATTTACTGGGTCTTTCTCCGTCCGTTTAACGGGTCCACTCGCGCTCGCTCCGAGAGGCACGGGAGATGGTCTAAGGAGAATCGTCACATCTGTGGCTCTCTTTGAGGGAATGTAACAAGATCGAATTTCGGTAGATGGGTATTGACTTTTTAGACTACATACAGCACTGAGAAAGTATAGAACAGAAACTACCTTGTAATAAAATCAATAGTACTAAAAAGGATACAAGATTACTTTTTTGGTACATCGGAAATATAAACAAAAGGTCAAAGAAAACAATTCTAGTCATCACGAGCTAATCTAACAAAACTTTGCCCTAGCTACGTCCAATAAGAGTTGTTGTTTGGCCCTATTTAATTTGCTGGTTGATCAAGAAAATACGAAAATATGCGAGAACTTGAACGACAGAAAAAAAAAATAAAAGAAAATAAGAGATATTTCATGGTCTATTCACATCTCTCTAGCTCAACTAGTTTAGGTGATTATCACGATGTGTATATTAGGATTAAATTCTTACTTACTAATGAGATGGTTAAGAATTGTTTCATGCTACTTATTTTGGAATTGTGTGAATTGAAAAGTTGGTACTAAATAGATTAGGATGGATTGACTAATTGAGAATGAAACATCAAACTTTTTGAATTATTGAACATGGGTAAAACATACTTAATTTCAGAGCACAATCACATCATATTTTGTGAAATAATTGGGATTAGATACAGCATGCTCATCAATGATTTTTAAGAGTTTTTTATGAGGCCAGGTTAAGGTGAAAAGGAGAAAAATAGGAGAGAGAAGAAATGAGGTCTTTGTAGAGTGGAGAGTTCTTTTCTCAAAGAGTGAGTCTCACTAGATTTAAAAAAAAATAAAAAATCAATGCATGTTAGTGCCAAACGCATGCACCAACCTTGCCCACTCGGCCCATAGTTGGCGACCATCCTCATTTGTTTATTTTATATTTAATTTTTCTTTGTTTTTTCTTCTAACAAAAATCCCAGTAATAATACACTATTGGGATTGCTCTTAGCACTCAAGTAATTGCATTCAAAATTTAAAAACTTTTAAAAATTAACAAAAGATCATAGTTGGTTCCATTTTAATTCTTGACTATTTTATTTTTCTCACTTTTATTGGCTCCGTTTAGAAATCTGAAAAATGTTTTCTAGAAAATGATTTTCAGAAAATGAGTCATTATTTTCTGAAAAATAATTTAATTTTCTAATGTTTGGTTGAAGGTCATAAAACTATCTTTTTCGGTTTGACTGAAAGTTAAATATATATTTTTGTTTGGTTCATTTTTCTGAAAATGAACATATTATTTGTTATATATAATAATAATAGAAATAATAATAATAGTAACAACAACAACAACAATAACAACAACAACAACAACAACAACAACAACAACAACAATAATAATAATAATAATAATGTATAATGATTACGTGGTGGTGGTGGTGACGGCGGCGGTAATAATAATCCAGAAACTAGCTTGAAAAGATATGAGAAAGAAGATAAATACAAAAAAAATGTCATCCGACTAAAAGTATGTTGGGCATCGGCTGGGTTGGCCTAGTTCAGCCCCTGCTCGATTCGAGACATGGCGTTGTGGCTTATCATGGAGAGATGTGATTAAATGGTTAATGCCACCTACTTATCACCAATTGGTTTTAAGTAGAATATGACAACCAAATAGCTAAAGAATTTTGAGAATTAAGCGTAGTGCAGCGCTGAGATCCATCAAAATCTAAGAAGACGTTTTTTGCCAAATTGGGCCTCCATCAAAATCTAGGAAGACATTTTTCGTCAAATTGGGTCTTTTTATTTCGTTGATTAGAATGGATATTTTCCTTTGACTTTATTTTTGTTGATGAATACCTAAACACGGAAAAATCTGAAAAAATGACTTCTAGAAGTCATTTTTCCGGGTTTCCAAACGGACCCTTTATTATTGACTTAAAAATTGATTGAATTTAGTACTTGACTTTGAAAACTTATCCCTAACTTTTAACGCTGCGCTAGTCCACTACCAAATTTGATATAGAGTAATGGTACACACCCCTTATAAATTTTTCTTCATAAGTTTTCCTCTTAACATGCACTATCTTATTGAATTATTTAGTATTTGACTATACGTGATTAGGCTTAACCACTTTATGGCACCCATGGAATATAAGAAACATTAAGAGGGAAAAAAATATTTTCCTTCGATATAATATTACTATTTGAAAGACTAAAAGTGACAAGAAATAAAGTATCAAATATAATTGCTTTTGATTTAAATAAATAAAAATATTTAATGTAATAGTTGAGGAATTAAAACTTGGATTAACTCTTGGAAAAAGGTTAACACATACACTCTATTAATAGATTACAATGGTCCATTTTCAAAGTATATTGTGGATGCACACGCATTACCACCAAATGGTAATGCAGATATTGGACCACCTAGCTAGTAGGCCAGTACTATAGGTTGGGGAAGGGGTGGAGGACACGAAAGTATATATAAATTTATGAAAATATGAGAGTTGTATCGATCATGAATATGGAGGGGTCAGGAGTGTAAATTGTAGCCATGAAAACAAGAAAGTGGTAAAAGATTTGCTTTGTCCATATAGGAGCGTAGGTGTAAAGGAAGGATTAAAGATGAAATATAATGGCAGTGGCATGATTTTGTGCCTCGTACAAGATAAGGTAGAAACTTTTTTTTTTTTTTTTTTTTGAAATAAAATTGAAACTGTATAATTTTAAATTTTTAGGGTGTGTTTGGAAACCAGAAAATAATTTTCCTTAGTTTTTAGTGTTTGGGTGTGTTTGAAAAATCAAGTCAACGGAAAATAAATGAGACTGTTTTGGAGGAAAATGACTTCCGATCCGCCAAAATTTGGCGGAATGCCTTTTCAAAGACCTTCCAACAATCACAACCGTGCACAATCTTCTGCCAAAATTACAACCTCTGGCGAAAATACGTCTGGATTTTGGTGAAAACCAAAGTTTTTTTTTTTTTTTAATTTTTTTAATAAATAACATTATTTTTAATATTTTTATGTTCTAAATAAAATAATTAAAATGTTTAATTATACAATTCTACTAATTTTCGAGAAAATGAACCAAAAATACCAAGACATTTTTCCATAATGCAACCAAACACAGAAAATAAAATTATTTTATGAAAAATGACACATTTTCCAAAAATCATTTTCCTGATTTTCAAACACATCCTTAGTTTACTTTGAATCAAAGCTAAACGTACCATTAAAAAAATTCAAATAAGCTCTCTAAATTTAATAGTACAACTCAATCTCTAATTTAAAAAAAAATTAATTTAATATATTCCCTCAACTGGAAAAATGTAATTGGGTCCAAATAGTAGCAAATAATTAACCAATTACGTACCACCAATGTAACTTCTGTGTGAGTGTGTGACGGATCCCAAATGTACATATATTTATAAAATTTTAAACTGTTTTTAAAGACATCATAGATGTCTAACATAAGGTCTAGACCTTTGTCCCTTATATTGAAAAATTACCATAAAATGAAATTTAAAGTGGTTCTTTTGAGGCAATATTTTGAGTGGGGTCCGCTTTTGATTTGAACAACATCAAAATATATTTAGATTCTTCTAATTTCAGATTTAGGAATTAAGAGTTTCATTAGAGGTTTTTTTTTTTTTTTTTTTTTTTTAATGTAGGTAAGTATTGCATAAGTTTCTTAAGTTAAACAAATAGTGCAGCACGTACTCTAACTGGAAAAGTTCCATCAAGACCCCTTAAACAATCAAAAAGTGAAATTTGATCCTATTAACTTATTTGGTATTGACTAAGTTTTGATCGCATGTACATTTGTTCAGCTGTGGTGATAACTTGGCCTATGAATTAGAAAATATTTGTATAACAATTTTTTTAAAAGAAATTTTAAAAAGCAAAAGAAATTGAGGCACACTTGCATGCGATAATCTCAAGAATCTTAATTATGTTAGAAATCATAATATTTATTACTACAAATTTAATACCAATTTGAAATAATATAATTAAACTGTTACTTATAATATAAATTATAATATTTATATGTGAAATTTTGATACTATTTAGGGTAAATAATTGTTAATAATGATAAATATTTACTCCCTCTATCCTACTTTACTTGTCATATTTCATATTTATTGGTCAATCAATTCTTTCTTTTTTGCTAATTTTCTTTATTAGTTTTTAATTACTTTAAAAGTTAACTTTTTTTTGTGTTTTACAGTACTTTTGATGTAGTTTCTAAATATATAAATATTATATACTAATACTAAACTTAATGTTATGAAAAATTAAATTCAAAATAATTTCAGTCAAGTTTCATTAACCGAACTAGATATATAAAATGCGACGGATGGAGTAATACTTATAACTGAAATTGTGATACTTACAATGTGTAATTTTAATGTAAACATTATAATACTTATATGTGAAATGTTATTTATGAAAGAAATTGTAATACTTATTGTAGAAAATTTAATACCAATTTGAATTAAAAATAAATTGTTATTTATAATAGATATTGTAATACTTATATATAAAATTGTGATACTATTTAGGGTAAAATTTATTGTTACTAATAATAAATATTGTAATAATTGTAATTGAAATTGGGATACTTACAAAGTGTACCTTCATTGAACATATTATCTAGTCGTCTACCATCCGAGTTGTCTCACACAATTTTTTGTCAAAGAGATTAAAATGAAACAAAAAAAAAAAAAAAAGAAAAAAAGAAAGAGGGTGTAGCTTATTTTAAAGCTTATAGCTTATTTTAAGCAACAAATAGGTTATAGAGTAAATTCCTTTTTTGGTCCTATACTTATTGTGCATTGGACACATTTAGTCCGCTTTTTTTAATTTGACCACATTTTGCCCAAAGTTATCAAAAAGTGGACAA
Source organism: Ipomoea trifida (assembly GCA_003576665.1). NCBI lineage: Eukaryota > Viridiplantae > Streptophyta > Magnoliopsida > Solanales > Convolvulaceae > Ipomoea > Ipomoea trifida. Next base: position 6,834,324 of record CP025656.1, read on the forward strand.
TGTTAGTCCACAGTCAAGTCTGCCGTTTGATGGCCGTGAAGTGCAAGGGCATTTCTGTCATTTCAAGTTCCATTATTCATCAGCCTCCTTTTATAACGTTTGGATTTGCGAAAGCTCCTATTATTAAGTTGAGCTGCGATGTTCTTCACCATCTGAGTGTCAAATACGAAACCCTCCGAAAGCGAAGATCGATTTTTGGTAGTTCTATCTCAGATTCAATAGCATGTTTTAAAGGGGAAAGCTCAAACTGTTCGAGTTCTTCAACAACAAGGAGGAAGTGCTATATGTATGGGGAATGGATTTGGAATGAAGTATGCGAATGTGGTCAAGAAATGGTTTTGAGAACATCCTGGACAAATGAGAATCCGGGTAGGAGGTATTGGAAATGTTCAAAGCATAAGGTTAGTAATTAATTTAATTTTTTGTAATTTAGGTTAATTTATGATATACTGTATGGGTTAGGGTATGGATTTGAGGAGCTCTATGTTGCACTGAGGTAATATTTTTGGTTTTGTAAAATTTTCAGGATGGATTCATGAAGTGGTATGATCTACCAATGTGCCCTAGATCAAAGAGGATCATACCTGGACTTTTGAGGAAAATTAACAAGAATGAAGAAGAAATTGTAAGGTTAAAATCCAGGTTGAGAAGTCTACCAAGTGGGAAAGATACTGAAATCAAAGATATGCGTAGGAGCAGCTCGATTGGTCGAGCTCGAGCTCGAGCTCGAGCGCGAGCTCGATTTCGAGCTCGAGAGCAGGCTCGAAATCAGGCTCAGCTCGAATTTTCAGTTCGCAATTATGCTTGAATTTCACCTGTTTCATCATACACTTACTGGTTTATCCATACATACATAATAAAAATTTGTAAACATTCCAAAGTCCATATTTAAGCACTCAAAATAAGTTCAACTACACTTAATCACTCAAAAATTTGTAAACAACTTCACTGCAATATCAAGTATCAACTACACTTAAGCACTCAAAATAAGTAAGTTCACAAGTCCACTTGAAATCTTCAATATAAACTACAAGTCAATAACAACAGTACACCACTCAAAATAAGTTCATAGATCTATTTCAATATCAATTACACGGCAACAACGGTAGTCATCCTTGATTCCAAGATCTGTTGAATTTGAAAAAAGAAAAATAAACATAATATTAGATAAGTGAAGAATGCTAAATACTTGTTTAAAAACAACAAAGAATAACTTACTTTCATGAGTTGGATACCGGAAGAAAAATTTCTTGATATGATTTCTCTTTCTGAAAAAAAAAAGAAGATAAAAAGAGTGTAAATAACCAAATGCTTTAAAAAGAAAAACATATAATCATCATTTAATATAAAAGTAAACTTACTTTAGCTTTGGTAACTCCTTGTATATGTCGAAGCCAATCACCCCCACAAACTAAAGTTTGTACTGTGTCCGGCACCAATGATGCACGATAGGAATCAATAACCCTTGTCCCAGCACTAAAGGTTGCTTCTGAAGCCACAGAGGTAACAGGTATGGCTAAAACATCTGTTGCCATTCTTGACAATATTTGATATTGGATTCTATTCATCTTCCACTAGTCTAAACAAGAAAAGTCGCTAGGGATCTCATTCTTTTTAAGACGTCCTTTTTCTAAATAGTCTACTAGCTCTGATCTTGTAGGCTCTGCAGTCTCAACTTCTTCACAATATGCATCGAAATCATCCCAATGATATGTAGAAGTTGGGTGGGTGGTTTGGCTTCCGAAAGTATTAGAAGAACCTGGAGTTTCAGAATTTCCTTTGTTCATTGATTCAGCAACATACTCTTCATAAAGAGTATTGATGATCTCTTTCACCTTGGAAATGTTTTCCCTAGCTTCCTCATTAGAATAAAGTCTAGGAAAACAAAATTCAAGTGCAAGCATTTTTTTTTTTGGATAAAAAAACAGCACCTATTGCCATCAACAAATTGCACTCACCCCAATATTTATCAAATTTTTTCTTCATTCTTCCAACCAAATCCACCATAAAAGAATCTTCATCATTTGCATGGCTATCCAACGCTGATTTGATTTTCTGAACTTCTTGAAGAAACAAATTTGAAGTAGGGTACTCACAACCTGAAACAAATTTGAAGTTAAATACTCACAACCCAAAGACTAAAACAAAGTTGAAAAACAAGTTACAACTTACAAGAAACAAACCTGATATAACGTGAGTAGCTGTCCAAAAAGCCTCTAAAATTGAGCAAACCTTAGTGACTTTATCCCAATCATCTTCTACTGGACAACTGTCAAAGAATGGATCCCGATCTTTTAGCATCTTAAAGGCTTCTTTGAACTTAAGTGCATAGCTTAACATCTCAAAAGTGGAGTTCCATCTTGTTTTACAATCACGAATCAATTTCCTATCTTCCAGTTGCAGTTGTTGCACACAGTCTGCAAATTGTATACGCCTAGCCTCTGATCGGTTCACATACTCCACACTGTCCCGAACATCACTAATGACATGCTTAATCTCCTCTAATCCAGCTTGAACACACAAGTTCAAAATGTGTGCACAACAACGAACATGAAATAAACGCCCCCCACATACCAAACTTCTTGATCTTTGAAGTGTATCCTTCATGTACCGAATTGCAGAATCATTATTGGTAGCATTGTCAACTGTAATCGTAAAAACTTTCCTTTCAATGCCCCACTCTTTCATGCACTTAAATATATATAGCATCAGATATCTGAAGACCTCCCCTCGGTGGTGGAATGTTGATGAAGCTTAAAACTCTCTTCTGCAATTTCCAACTAGAATCAATCCAGTGCCCAGTGACAACCATGTACTCAATCTTTTGATTTTTTGATTTCCAACAATCCGTTGTCAAACTTACTTTACTAACGGATTCAAGATTCTTTTTCAATTTTTTCTTTTCAATCTCATATACCTTCAAACAATCTGATTTGATTGTGCTTCTACTAATCCGTTTCCACTCTGGCATTATACGTTTCATCAAGACGTTAAATCCTGCTTCTTCCACAAGGGTAAATGGATGATCATGCATCATGATCCAATTGGCAATAGACTCTCTCACTACTTCCATGTCAACCCTTCCATGATGTAATGGAGGAATAGAAGATGAAACTCCATCACTGGGCAAAAAGTTTAACTTTGTTTGATTATCACCCACCTGCAAAAACAATACAATTACTATAAATTTATTTTCATCTAGCTAACATTTCAGGTTTTAAGGTAAGGAAAATTAAGTATTTACCTGCACAGTTTTCTTCCTCATAGCACATTTCTCTTGATGCCTCTTGTAGCTCGTTGTCGTTCCCGTTTTATTAAATGCAAACCGATGATGACAATGAATACATTCTACCTTTTGTACTCCAGCTACATTCACCACTTCAAAATCAACCCACACACCCGAAGTTTTTTTCCTTTTGTTTGTTTGAAACTCTTGTTGGGTTTCTGTTTCTTCGTTTAGTGGTGTGTCATGACCATCTAAATGTAAGCCTACCCTTTCAACTCCTTCAGCTTGTTCATTAACTTCATTCATATTTTCATTGCTTTCACCAACAACACTATTTAAAGTATGTGGATTTTGCGGGACAGATGAATTCCCTGTTGACATGCCTAATAAAAAACAATCCACAGTTCATTCACTTCATTATATTCACATATATAGCTAGACACAATCGACAGTTCATTATATTCACAATTTCACATTATCACATATATTGCTACACTACACACAATCCATAGTTCATTATATTCACATAGCTATACACATTAAGTCATTAACACATTAAACATAGCTAAACAGTGCTGGTTCTTACAGTGAACATTATAAAATAGTCTAAAATACACTAATAATATGATATAATTTACAAATAATAGAAAATACAGTAGAAACATAGCTATATAGTGCTGGTTATACACTAATAATCTGATATTATTTGCAAATAATAGAAAATACAGTATAAAATAGTATAAAATATATTAATAATCTGATATTATAGAAAATACAGTATAAAATACTAGGAAAAGTAGAAGAAAGGAAAGCATGTTCTGTTTACCGGCGAGGGTAGGTGGTGCTGGTTCGGCGCTGGCAGTGGGCTAAGGCGGAGGGGAGGTGGTGCTGGTTCGGCCGCCGGCGGAGGGGAGGCGCCGAGGCGGTGCTTGTGCGGCGGTGTTGGTGCTGCGGTCGCGTAAGGGAGGGTGCGGCGGTGCTGGTGCGGCGGTGCTGCTCGCGTAGGGGAGGGTGCACCGGTGGTCGTCGACTGCGTAGGGGAGGCTGCGCCGGTGGTCGCCGATTGCGTAAGGGAAGCAGAGGAAGGCGGATGGCAGACGAAGTCACGAACTCACGCTTAGACGGCTTAGTGTTTGGGAATTGGGGGGAATTTTACTTAGGGTTACTTTTTTAATTTCAAATATTTAGTATTTCAAATATATAATTTGTAATATTATATATATATATATATATATATATATATATACATGGCTCGCGAGCGACTCGTCGAGCCACGAGCCTAAGGCATTAGAGCTCGAGCTCGGCTCGAACTCGACTTTGACCGAGCCCGAGTCAAGCTTTGACCGAGCGGCTCGCGAGCCGCTCGGCTCATTTGCAGCCCTAGTTCTGAGTGGTATCAACTGCAAGGTCTGGTTGAGTTATTGTCATTTCTTCATGTTGAGGATGTACTTGACTGTCAAATAAAGAAGCCACTCTTTCTGCTTCATTCCAGAAGAACTGTATCTCTTCTATTAATGATCCTTCAGGTGGCATATCAGCAGCAACAGTAGGTGGATGAGGCATATCAGCAGCAACAGGCACATCAGCAGCAACAACAGGTACATCACCAACAACAGGTACATCAGAACCAGCAGTAGTCCCAGCAGTTTTCTTCTTTGTGGTCCTTCTTCTTAGATTACCCTACATGACAAAAAATTAAAGGATTGAAAAAACACCAATAAATATGATCTCATAACAGCAACAGTGTTTGTATTTACCTGTGATGGTCTTCCACTCCTATTTTCTGGGCATGTCCTTGAGTTATGCCCTGTCTTGTTGCATTTCCTACAGGCTTAACCAACAAACTTGGGTTCATGTGTGTCCCATCTTTGGTTATGGTAATTTCATCTCTGCCCCTCTTTCTTAACTTTTTTGGTCTCCCAGCTTACTTTTATACAAAGGAGGCAGTGGTGGTTCTTTGGTTGACTTAGGCCATTCACTTGAACCAGCTAGTGGGTTAATCCTCCCTTCATAAGTATTCAAATAAGAGCTGATTGAGTAGCAAGGGTTTACATACTGATGCACAGGACCTTTTCCATGTCTCATCCATATGGCACACACACCATGCTTACATGGTATCCCTGTCAAGTCCCACTTCCTACAACTACAAGTATGCCTTAGAAGATCTACTGTATGCTGCTCTAATAACCCTATCCCAGCCATGCTCCTTATCTCAAACAAATGTTCATCACTCTGGATTCCTAAACAACCAGCAGCAGCATGCTCAACAGATGCTATTTTTTTCATAATGTTAGGGCAGAAAGGTCCCTTCCATTGCATGGCTTTTTGTCTATTATCAAATAGTTTACACATCAACATTTTCCTAATAGTTTCAGCACAAGAAATAAGTGGTTGTTCCCTAGCATCTAAAATGAGTGCATTAAAACTTTCTGAGATATTATTAACTAATGCATCACATTTTGCAAAGGGAGTGAAATGGGACCTTGACCATTCAGACGGGTGCTTATCTCCAAGCCATTCATATGCTTCCACATGTAGGTTCTTCATTTCAGCCATGCAATCAGTGAAACTGTTGACTGTGGTTGCCTTGGCTGCTGCCCATAATGCATCCTTGATAGCCTTGCCCATGAATCCTGCTATTTTCATGTTTCCATGAAGATGCCTCACACAGAATCTATGTGAGGCATTTGGAAAAACCTCTTCAAAAGCAGGCAGTAAGCCTTTCTGTTTGTCTGCAAAGTCAGATGATGAACAAAGTCAGCTTATGAACAAGTTAGTTGAAGAAAACAAAAGTAAGTAGTTGCAGTTACCTGAGATAAATGTTAGGCTCTCTGATTCTTCTCTTGTGATCTTTAAATTTGCCTTAAGCAATGTTAGGAACCAGCTCCAAGAATCTTTGGTCTCCCCTTCAACAATGGCATACGCTAGTGGGAAGATACTATCATTCCCATCAAGCCCCACGGCAGTTAACAATTGACCTCCAAACTTGTGTTTTAAATGACAGCCGTCAACACCAATAATCTTTCTACAGAACTTGTACCCCTCCTTGGAGGCCTCCCAACAAAAGTACATTCTCATAAACCTGCGTTTGCCCCCATACTTCAGATCTGTTTCCTTCACATGACATGACGTCTTTGGGTTAGTTCTATGAATCTCCAAGGTATAATCCCAAATCTTGTTGAAATTTTCAATAGCCTCTCCTTCAAGGGCAGCCTTCGCTTTTGTGATAGCCCTATAAGCTTGCTTCTTACTTAACTGAAATTTGTCATCCACTTTGACGTTGTTTCTAAACTGTGAAGTTGTCCAGTTGCTGTTGTGACCAATCTCCTTCATCCATCTCTTTGCAACTCTTGTTGACTTGACCATGTTGTTCTCATAGGCCCATCCACACCCATCATGGTCTTCATGAAAACTTGCAACTCTCCAAGACAATGCATTTTTTACCTTCCACAAATTGATTTTAAAAGGGCAACTAGGTTGTGTACATCTTACACACATCCTATTCTTGTCATTTTTAGTGAACTTCAATTCCTTCCCATTACTATAGGCATAGTTGTGGACTGCATCTCTAAACTCATTCTTACTTCCAAATGTCAATCCAATTGAGAACTTAGGACAACTCATCTGACTTCTTGCCCTAAAGCTTGGCCACTTATTCCCTTCATCCCCACTCTCTTGTTGACTATCTTTATTAGACAAATCCACACCATCACCAATCCCTTGCTCAGTACTTGGCACATTTTCATTCACATTCTCATTCCCAGTTCCAGTACCATACTCATCATGCTGCATTTCTCTTACCCCATCAAACTCCACATTAGGATCTATATTCCCCTCAAACTCTATGTCATAGTTTTCCACACTGTCATCACTATAATCAAAATAATCCAAATCTTCATTACAGTCTGAATCACCATCACCTAGTATTGATGATTCACCCTCACCCTCACCAGCCCCATCCCCTACCACCAGACCTCTATTTCCTCTGGAAACATTCCAACATCACTTAGTGCCAAACAGTCACTATCATTTACTAATTCAAATAACGTACCAGTCGGAATAGGTGTGTAAAATCTAAATTTGTCTAACATGTTATAACCTAATTCCTCCGCAGTTTCCCTTAGGGTCCGTTTGGTTCGGGTAATCTGAGATTACCTAGGTAATCTGAGTCTGGTAATGTTATATTACCTTGTTTGTTTCAAGTTGTGAGATTACCTGGTAATGTTATATTACCTCAAAGCTGATGTGGCGGTAATGTTTCAAGGTAATGTGATTACCCCCGTTTTTTTAGGTAATCTAAGATTACCTTGGATTATTCCAACTTTGCCCCTGTTAACTAATTCTTATATATATATATATATATATATATATATATATATATATATAAGGACATTATAGTAAATTGTCTCATATAACCTAAAATATAACTCTTAACCAAACAAAGTAATATTATATTCCACAATCCAAACCAAACACATCAGGTAATCTTACATTCCCAAAATCTCACATTACCTTCCTGGAGGTAATCCTATTACGTGGGGTAATCCAAGATTCCGTGAACCAAACGCCCCCTTAAGGTAATCATCCCCCACAAATCTATGTCCATAGTATAACACTTAATTACCCATCCAACATATCCTACTCCATGTGATTTAAGCAAATCACCATGTCTTAACTTCAGTTTGAACTGAGCACTGTATTTGCCTCCATCTATTTAATAATTCAGAAGATATTTTAACAAACAAATCTATGTCCAATGAGTGCTTCCAATACAGTAAAAAAGGCAATAAAAAACCCTAACAAACATGTGTTTGCAAAGACAGAACATTGTGGTCCCCACCATATGGACATAAATACAAAGAAATCCAACAACAAGTTAAAGGCATGTGGTCCACACCCAAATAACTACATACACTCATATTAAAACTGTACTCCACCATATGCTCCATACACTGACCTTAAACCCCACCATATGGATATAAATATTCAGAATTCAACTATGTGGTCCACACCATTTCTAAAAGTACATAGAACTACACAAATGCAGACATAAAGTGAAACATTCTCAGCCATGTACAGCAATTATCAAACACTCAATGACACTACGCAGTCAAACAATTGGACAATTTCAAAAAGCAAACTGAAACAGTCAAACAATTGGATAATTTCACTTTATATCCATACACACACAACTCAAAAAACATATATACAAGCTATACAAACTATAACATTAACCTATTCCGAATCCTATCACAAATACAACAGTAACCCATAAGAAAAAATTAGAATCTTTACCTAGGGTATTGTTGTCGCCTTCTTCGACACGATCCATCTTGCTTACTCTCGTCGTACTAGCTTTCAACGATCAACGATTGTGTTGCAATTCTCCGTCCAGGGTTTCCAATTTCATTGATTTCGCTACGAGATTTAGGTCGGGTTTGGTGGTTTAGGTCGGATGGTTTGTAAGGGCTTCGTCGCTAGTGTGTAAGGTTTCTTCGCATTTGACTGGGGAGACTAAGTAAAACGGCTGATGAATAATGGAACTTGAAATGACAGAAATGCCCTTGCACTTCACGGCCATCAAATGACAGACTTGACTGTGGACTAACATTGTCCACTTTTTGATAACTTTGGGCAAAATGTGGTCAAATTAAAAAAAGCGGACTAAATGTGTCCAATGCACAATAAGTATAGGACCAAAAAAGGAATTTACTCTAGGTTATAAGCTCTGTTTGGTAAAACATGAAGGCTTAGAATAATAACTTATTTTGAAATGATACCTCAAGTAGTATTTCAAAATAAACTCCAGACTTTTAAATTTTTTTCTTTTTTAATCTTTATTAATTTACAAAGATTACACTATCTATCGTTCATTAATCAAAATCTTAATATATTGGTATCCTTTTTATGTCTTTTTACACTTATTAGTTAATTAATTCAATAATTAATTTTATCAAACACTTTAGTTTCAATTTGTTAACTTATTAGCTAAGTTATCAAATAGGGTCACTAGTTTTTCAACATTCAGCTAATTTTCAGCTAGACGTGTCAAACAAAGCACATATGAAGAGTGTTCTATATGGCATCACAAGAAGGTAGCATGGTTGCCCTTGCGGCCTTGCCTAATCTGTGATGAACGGAGGTCATGGTAGTCCTCGTCCCAGAGTACAAATTTGGACTAATAAAGATCTAGATCTAAATAATTAAGGCACTGTTTGGTTAAATAGTTAACTTATTAGTTAATTTTGACTTATTTAATTACTATTAGCTATTTGACTTGGTTAAAAAAATTAATATAAGTGTTTAGTTAATCGGGTTTCCACTTTTTTGTAATCCCAAAATGCTAAAATTCAAAAAGCTGTTCAAAAAGCAACTTTTTCATTTAGCTTTTTCAGAAATGAAATTATACCAAATTAAACATCTTTCTACAATCAATTAATGTTACAATTAATTATACCATTTAACACAATCAGCTAAGAACCATTTACCAAACAAGGCTAAAGCAACCATGATTATGCTGTAATGACGAATGAAGACTATATCTCCTTCCATCGTTTTAACAATTTTGTTTTTAACTTCTTATCTTTTGTTTTTATTTTTTAAATTGTTGTAATAATATTTTCTAATTTGCCAAGTCATCACCATATCTGAATTAATGTACATGTGAAAGCAAAGACGGAGCTAGTGTGGGGCAGTTGCCCTCCTCCCCCACCCCGTTATATATATGTATGTATATATACACATATATAGCGTTACAGTATATATAAAATTTATATGTATGTTTAAATTTTTAATAATTTGAGTAGGTTAGTTGGGTGAACTCAAAACTTGATATTGTTATTAAAAAGTTTATGTCATAGGTTCAAATCTCATTTCGCCCTCGCTCGGCTTTTTTCTGGCTCCATGAGCTTAATTGCACTTTTCGTTTGATTTATGGACTTATTTGACTTTTTGTTTCTGTTAAGAGTTCAATTTCACTATGTAATTAACTTAAGAGGCTTATTTGACCATTTTCGTTTTAAAAAATATTAATAAGTTCTCTATTTACTGATATTTCAACTTTATTAGCTAGTAGCCTACTACTGTAAAAGCCTACTTCAATTAAATTATAAATCATAACGCCTAGGCACATGTTAACTGCTTAAAAATATGGATTAGACCAACATGACCTACTTTCTAATGTGAGTCGGTTAGGTCGGCATTGTACATAATAGTAAGTACATGGTCCATGTAAGCATTGTTCTGCAAGCACAACAAAGCTCACTTAACATTACTAATAATATCTACTATACTAATAAGAGCCAAAGAGAGTTAGACCTAAAATGGGTAGAAAAAATGGCGGTCAAATTATTTAATCAAATGGATGGTTCAGATGAATTATTTAATCGAATAGATGGTTAAGATAATTCAAATTAATATTATTAATAGAGATTACCTAATTTAACCTTACTTTTATGATTATCCGTTAAGTTTTTCGTTAAATATTCTCTCCTCCATTAATATTCCGTTAACTTTTAACTTACCATTAATTTTTATAAGAAAGGTCTTAGGTTCGAACTTCATCTCAATCAAATTTGACATAATTAAGTTTCTCAATTTATTTTACTCATATTAAATTAAATAAATTAGTAGCTACAACAAAAAATGATACATATGTATTTCTTTAATTTAGAATTATGTGTCTACAATACCTTTATTTGAAAAAAATTATTCATTATCAAAAAATTAAATTATATAAGAGAAATAATTTCATTAGTTATATTGTCTTTATTTTCTCTCATGCAAAGATTCTTTACATTCAAATTTATCAATTGATATTCATTACATTGTCCTTTATCTTATTTTTACAATATCTAGCTTGTAATTAAATATCAAAGTTATAGTACAAAATAATGTTATATATTTATTTACCAAGTATTTTATTAATACTATGAAAAAAAATTAAAATAATTTAAAGCTAATTAATTATATTAACTACTTGGGGATTGGTTGACAAAGAGAGTACTCAAATAACCCAACAAATTGAAGCGGAATCACTCTATTTTACTCTTATTGAATTAAATAAATTAGTAGTTACACCAACAAACGATACATATGTATTTCTTTAATACCATGAAAAAAATAAAAAAAGAATAGTTTGAAACCAATCATATTAACTACTTGGGAGATTTGTTGACAATGAAAGTACTCAAATAACCCATTACCCAGCAAATTGAAGCGAGAAACTACCTTTTAATATCTTTGGAATACATAATATTTTAAAATTTCAAATTTTTATTAATTTATTTAATCTTTTTTCTTAAACTAGGGATTTCTTTATCCACAATAATTCATTCAACAATAATGGTTGAACCAAATGAAGCCCAAGCAGAACACCTAAAGGAAAGTCCATCGCTCCTATACCATAATCTCATTGCATGACGTTGTCATCTATGCTACCAACAATAACCGAATTGCAAATAACACACTACCAACAAAAAGGAAGAGAACAAATAGTAAAGATGAAGACAATGACAATGTTACTCAAAAGATAATTAAGAAGACTTAGAAAAATTAAAATTAAAAGTAGTATTTATTTAGACTATCATTTTTAGACCAAATATTTAGACTATCGATTTTACAAGGTTGCAAACATTTATTTTAGTAATAATTATAATGAATTTTCTATATTATCTTGGATTCATATACTTTAAGTTAGATATTTAATTAAATAAAAAAATTCGACATTGAATTACCCACCATGTATAAACTTCTCCTATATAATCTTGCATTGATATACTTTCAAATATTTATTTAAATATAAACATTGGGCATTAACCCATTCGCGCAATGCGCGTATAAAACTAGTATTGGAATAAGGGTCAAATAGGCCACCAAACTACACAGGAAACTGCAATTAGGCCATTGAACTCAAAAACAATGTAACTGAGTCCCTGAACTACACAAATCCATGCAAATTAACGCAGAGTGACTTGTTTGACTTGATCTTCCGGTTGCCAACTTTAAAAATAATTTTTTAAAATAATTTTAAATAAAATAATTAATTAAAATTAAATTTAAAATTTAAAATTAAAAAAAGGACCCAATTGACTTGTTCCTGTTTTTTTTTTAATTTTAATTTTAATTAATTAATTAATTTAAAATTATTTTAAAATATTATTTTTAAAGTTGGTAACCGGAAGATCAAGTTAACAAGTCACTTTGGGTTAATTTGCATGAATTTGTGTCGTTCAGGGACCCAATTGCATTGTTTTTGAGTTCAATGGCCTAGTTGCAGTTTTGTGTGTAGTTCGGTGACCTATTTGACCCTTGTTCTTAATATATTTAAAGGAAAAACATATCATCAGATCACTTTTCAATAAAAAAATAATATTTTTAGAACACCAACTTTCAAAGTAAAAGTGTACTATACACTTACATATCATCATATCACTTTTCAATCAAAAATAATATGTTTGGAACAAAAACGAACTTTCAAAGTAAAACTTTACATTTTTAAGTGAAAAAAAAATTCTTTAGGAAAATAATCTCATTTTTTGTGGCCCAAATCTATTTGGAAGAACGAGTTCTCTGTGCATGTTGATGAACAGAATTTGGCGTGAATTGTATACTTGTACGGACAGCATGAGGGCCAATGGCGTGGAGTAGTTGACTTTGCAGTCGGTATATCCTATGTGGGCATCAATTTTTTTATTTTTATTTTTTGAAAAGCTATGTGGGCATCATTAGTTCCACTTGATTTGGTTCGAGTTGTTGATACTATAAAGGAATATAATGCAGTTGACTGTGATTCAATTCGTATCTTTGTGACTCTTTTTGAGAGGAGATCTTATGATTAAGTATTGATTTTTTAAACTATAATTGATTGAGAAAATATATGGAACAGGTAATATACTCTAATAGATTTGATAGTATTAATAATAATAATAATAATAATAATAATAATAATAATAATAATAATATTGGTAATAATAATGCACTTCGTTGACTGTGCTCTTAGGAGACTTATGGAGCCGACTATGTTTACTCATGTTTAACGTTTTCAGAGCCTAATACCGCCGTTGTGGATGGGTGTCTTTGGTTCAGATTTCACATCATTTTGATGAGCTTATCCAATGTGCGTGCAGTGCGTCCATTATTATTGCGCCGTATATAAAACTACTTGACTATGTATGTGTACAAAAGTGTTGTTTGAATTTGGTTCTTTGACTTTTCTTCTTTCCTAAGAATATTGAATCCCCAACTCAAAGTGTCCCGCACCTCGACTCGACATAACATTTAATTGTAAATCACGTTAACTCAGTAGCTCAATACACGATAAGACTAAATGTCGATGCGCACAAAGGAGGGATTCCCACATTGCCGTTGTTGAGTTTCGAAATTTGATCCTCTCCCAAATACTGAATCAGTGAGCTAAATCCATGTGCACTTCTTTGACTGTACTTTCTCTCCACTCATATTAGGTATATAATCCAATTAAGTTGTAACCTTATAAATTCATTGGTTACCCATGAAATAATAGTTGAACTTATTAAATTAATTAAGAATTGGCAAAACCTTGTGCAGGACCGTCTCACAGGTCTCAGTCCGTGAGACAGGTCGGATCTTTGCTTAATGATGTCAAAGATTCGACCCGTCTCACCGATTAAGACTCATGAGACAGTCTTACACAAGTGTTACCCTTAAGAATTAATATTATGTTTTTAGCAACATAAATTGGCTCAACTATATTGCTAGAGTATATAATGACATAATGTCACATTAAATAAGATTGCTTTGTGAGAATCCCTCCTCCTCAAGGTAGAAGATTTATTAAAGATAACTTATGAGTTATTATCTCTAAAGCCCAATCACTTGGACTTTCTAATAACATGTGAGTTTCTACTCTCATCATGGTTGTTGGAGCTCAGATATACCTACCCAAGCCAATGAAAATGCGATGAAGATAAGTTTGTTAGATTCATGTGAGGTCAACCCATTATAACAAGAGCAATAATATAGATCTCTAAATCACTATCTGTATATAAAACATAAATGTATAATTCATCTATCAAATTAAATTTGTAATTAAGACATAACATATCCTTCAATTTGATATCATAATCAAACTCAAATAGAAGTTTTAAACATTTATTATTAGTTGAAACGAAATATATCTTTTGATTATCACTCGTAAAAACTAAATAGAAAATGAAATTGGCAATACACAATATGAAAAGTTTAGGGGGTGTTTGGCAATTAGCTTAGTTGATAACTGATAGCTAATTACGTTAGCGAATAGTTGATTGTGTAAGCTAGTAATATTAGACTATTAGCGATTTGTAGGAACAATTAATTTTGACAAATTAGATGTTTACTATCCGTGGGCAACTTGTAAAATGACTTTAATGGGTGTGTGTGTGTGTATATATATATATATATATATAAAATTTTATTTATTGAATTTATCTTTAAATTATTTTTAGTTTTAGGTATACATTTAAAAATAAGTTTATATTAATTATTTTTATTGTTGTTGTTATTGTTATTTTCACCGTTATTTATTAACTAATTTTTTATTAAATAAAAACAGTTCATTAAAACATGTAAATTTGAAATAAAAAATGAATAAATACAAACTCAATAATAACCAACAACTATTAATGATAAATTAGAATTTTAAAAAGAAAGCCCAATAAGTTGATAATTAACTTTAATTTTTTATTTTTATCCACATCAATAAATTAACCCAAAAACTTATTTTCTAAACCTTCGTTTTAACTATTTGACTAAATCAAACAATTAAAATTAATCAAATAAATTAAAAGAATTTCTTTTACCAAACACTCCCTAGAACTTTAAAAGTAATGATATTTGCAAAATTCACCTTCTATTTTTATTGGTGGAGGTAGATTGGGGAACAAAAGAGAAGGTGCTAGAACAATACCCAAATTACACTGATTTATAATGCATGGTCGTTTTTAAAAAAATGCACTGTATGTTACGGGTACATACTTGCATGTACAATCATTACCTAACTATCAAGACGAGTAATCATTAACTTTGGTAAATATCTTAGTTTTAAATTATATATTGCAATTAACGTTATTTTAACGAGTCGTTTGGCAGTCGTTTTCTTGAAGAGTCGGTCCGACATTACGTTGTTCACAAAATGGACAAGACTAAAGAGTCATTATACTATTCTAGAACAGCAAAATAATAATAAATAATAATAATAAAATAAAAATTCAAGAAGAAGAAAAATTGTACACCGTACCAATGTGTGATACAGTTCATATGCGTCTGTCTTGCATAAACATGGCCCAGAACAAATAAAAAAATCTCAGAGCAACATTAAATATATATATATATATATATATATGATCGCGTTCAGGTGCGAACTGGCCGCCCAAGAGAGAATTGCGGACGAATCAAAGCGCGCCACGTGTCCGGAATGTAGTTGCAACTAACGTTATAACTAGGTGCACTTCATGTTATAACTAAGTGCACATAGTTGTACCCAGGTGCATAAATGTTAACAAGGTAAATTACTTGCACCTGCAAGTGAAAATAGGTGCACACGTGCAAGTAAAATGTATTACAAGTGCAAGTAAATTATACAATTAGCATCAATACTAAGTGCACCTAATGTTATAACTAGGTGCACCTATTGCTATAACTAGGTGCACATAGGGTGCAACCAGGTGCATGAATGTTAACAAAGTAAATTACTTGCACAAGTGCAAGAAAAATATATTGCAAATGCAAGTAAAATGTATTACAGGTGCAAGTGAATTGTACAGTGAGCATCAATACTAAGTGCACTTAATGTTATAACTAGGTGCAACCTATGTTATAACTAGGTGCACCTATGTTATAACTAGGTGCACCTAGGTTGCACCCAGGTGCATGAATATTAACAAGGTAAATTACTTGCATTTGTAAGTGAAAGTATTTGCGAAAATAGGTGCATGAATATTAATAAGGTAAATTACTTGCACTTGTAAGTGAAAATATGTGCGAAAATAGGTGCACTTGTAAGTGAAACTAGGTGCACTTGTAAGTGAAACTAGGTGCACTTTTAAGTGAAACTAGGTGCACTTGTAAGTGAAACTAGGTGCACCAAAGTTCCAGTTATTTACGAAAATGCCACCGCGTCATTTTTTTAAAATTGCATCTGATTCGTTGATCTGGACACGTGGACGACTGTGGAGCGTTCTCATTTCCTACCTGGGCGAGAGTTCTCACGAGAGTGCACCCAAATATATATATATATATATATATATATATATATATATATTTTTTTATTTTTATTTTTATTTTTTGAATTTCTAAGAACAAAAGACATCTTCAAAAAAAAAAAAAAAGAACAAAAGACAAAAAACAAGAAAACAAAAAACAAAAGAATGTCTTGTAACGTAACAGTTGGAAAATGGAGACTATTTATGTATAGTATGAGCTTGGTTATATATGAAATGGGCTATCTAGCTAGAAATGTTGCCTTCTAAATACTATTCGATCACTATATATATCAATACAGAAAGCAAATTGCACTTGTCATGCCAAACACAATAATAAAGAGGCTAATATATTTACTGACTAAATGCGGTTGTTATTTACTTACAAGATGGACCCATGTTCACAATTTTAGAACTCTATGTTCATAATTGTAGAACTCTATGTTCACATTTTTTGAGCTTTATATTCATAATTTTTGAACTCTATATTTACAATTATAGATTTCTATGTTCACAATTTCAGAACTCTTTGCTCACGATTTCCGAATTTTATATTCACGATTTCATAACTCTATATTTACAATTTCATAACTCTATATTCAATAGTATAACACAATTTTTGAATCTATATAACAAAATTGTGAATATAGAGTTCAAAAAATGTGAATATTGAATAATGTAATTTTGTATATTGAGATCTAAAATTGTGAATATAGAGTTCTAAAATTATGAATATAGAATTCTAAAATTGTGAACATGGACCTGGTCCACCTTGCAAGGTGGACCCGGGCCCCATAGCATAATTTGCGGATTAAATGGAGACTAAAGGTGTGTTTGGTTGGTGGGTTTAGACATAAGGTATGGGCATCAAAGTGATTGTTATTCTTTGGTTGATAAGTTTTTAGAATACTTCTATGGGTTTGGATTACCCCATTAATTGAAAAACCATACCCTAATGAAATAAGGGTTTCATTTCCCTTCATCATTTCTTACCCAACTATTAATAATCATTCTCATTCCACCCTACTACCAAACATACAAAATACTTTCACCAAAACTCATTACCTTTATCAAGTATTTGATACCCATACAGATTCCGATTCCCATGTACGAACCAAACACAAGTTTGAAAGCAATCGGCTTGGGTTGCAAATCATCGATGTACCCTTTTAGTATTAATCGCATTCTTTTGGTTGATTTACCATATGTTTCTGAATCAAAGTTTATGTAAGTTAATTTTTGTTTCTTTATACACAGAGGATCAGAAGAAAAAAATCATCTCTCACATGAGAATTATGAACGAATTTGGATTGTCTATCTTGGTTAAGTGTACGGCTATTTTTTTCATATTTATTTAGGGTGCGTTTGGTTCGCACATGCGAATCAAAATTGGAATGAGTATCAAATACTTGTTAATGGTAATGAGTTTTGGTAAAAGTATTTAACATGTTTGGTAATTAGGTGGAATTGAAATGATTATTAATAGTGAGGAAGAAATGAGGAAGGGAGATGAAACCCTTATATAATAAGGGTATGAGTTTTGTCATTAATGGGGTATTCCAAACCCTTAGTAGCATTTACAAAACCTATCAACCAAACACAAACAATCACTTTCATACCCATTCCTTATGTCTAAACTCACCAACCAAACACACCCTTAGTTTTTTATTTACTTAGCAGTTCTTTGGTAATTTTGGTTTGTGTTTTGAAGGTTGAAATTATTATACGCAGATGTATGCTTGCTTTTAGAGGTTGAACGTATGGTTGGCGGTAAATAAGCTATCAGAATAATTATAGAAAATAATTGTATTGCCAAGTCCAAGTATAAGATTTTGTAGTGTGTCCTTGTCTAATAAAAGGTCTCCTACTTAAACTAATGTCTGCAACGTCTCTCTGCTCAGGTAACGATTTTGATAGTAATGAGGAACCGAACCTATATTGAATGTGGTATTCATCATAATTGCTTCCTCTTAAATAGGTCGATGCTGGAGTAAATGTTTTCATTACTACGTGGCCCTTGGTTTTTTCTAGTGGTTCCGGGTCGGGTGCTTGTCCAATTATCCTGTCAGCAGTTCCTACCACTGAGTCTGCGACGATATTAAGACCAAGGCGGGTCGAGAAGCAATTGAGGCTGAAGCTCAAGTTTCATTTGAAATTGGGATGTAAATAATGCAACAACAGATTTACCTGTTGCTACACGAGAAGGTTCCAAGCTTTGATTTAGTGGCCATGGGTCTGCCCGACGTGATAAAAGAGAATCATGATCAAGATGCTAAGAAAGATGAAGTAGATGTTATGACTGCCAACAAGGATCCTAACCGTGAGCCATCCCCATTGGCGACCTTCTTCGTGTTAACATAGGCGCTATCCCCGACATTCCATTGGAGCACATAGTTCTGGAGGATACCACCAAGGAGGATGAGTAACAACTTTTATGTTTATCCAAATTTATGTTTTGAGAACTTCTTTGAATAATTTTGAACAATTCGATCTTAAATCGAGAACTTCATTATATTCTTTGAATATTTCAATGTGAGCATGTGCACAATGTAATATTAAAGTGTGCACAATGCAATGCATAAGTGCGCACAATGCAATATAGAAATGTGAACACGATTCCATTGACATTCAACCGTGCACACGGTGTTATGCATGAGTTCACACAACCGCCCAGAGCACAACACAACACCCTCTTCTACTGTCATCTATTCTACATATTTGTCTCAGTCAATTAAAGCATCGGATATTAACAAAACAATTACATCAGATTTTGTTATATTTAGTAATAAAAAAACTAATTTATTATTTAAATGATAGGATTTAATAACTATATACATATATATACATATATATATATATATATATATATATATATATATATATATATATATATATATATATATATATATATATATATATATATATATATATATGAAAGTTGTGTAAAAGTGGTAATGAGATGAAGTGTGAGAGACTGAAAGGCTATCTTCACATGGGATATCGTCCTCAAGGAATAGGCCAAAATAGAGTTGAATAGTGAGCTGTTAAGCACAAAAGAGTATAGTGTTTGGAAGCTAATTCGAATGAAGAGATATGATTAACACCAAAAGGCCGAGGTGTAACTGAATGGTACAAGCACTACAAGAAAAGTTGTAAATATAATCGTCATGGAAAAATCATGGTGGATCCCATTTCGCAATGATTTTTGTGATGGAATGTGTTCCGTCACGTTCTGTAGCTATTTGAAAGTTGGTTTTAGTGGTGATGAAAAAATAAGAGTATCGTCCTCAAGGAATGACTTAAAGGGGATTTTAGTAATAAGGGGTTAAACACGGGTTCATATAATGTTTGAAAGCTAACCTAAAGATATTGGATTATTGCATGTTGATTACACTTTGTTTGCTTGTGGTGCGAACAACTGCTCAATAGATGGTATGATGGGATTAACCCCGGGTTGTATCGTCTCTCACGGAGGCAAAGCGACGGTATTGATTTAGCTTTTATTCAAGAGAATGCATTGTGCTCATTGGAGTAGTAAATCGCGCTCACACATAAAAATCAAATCGTTGTGAAGTTTTAACAACAAATTCAAACAATCAAAGCTAATTCCTCATGTGACAATTGCAAAGGAGGATTAGCTTGCTAGGTTGGCTATTCTAGGGTGATTAGCTAAGTACTTTTCCCCTTTTGGTCTACTAAGACTCTTTAGCATTGGAGTGCCTTTAAGCAACCAAGAGGCCTAGAGGCATTTTTACAAATGCATTGCCTACATCACATCCCTACTAATCCTATTCAAGATCTACATAGGAAATCATGATGTAGTGGAGTTTGCAATAACACTAGCAATGTCTTGCCTAGGTTATTACCTTGGATAATCCAAGAGTTGGCCAATACTGATAGAATACAAACAATTCAACAATCATGAACAAGAATAATCAATCCAATCTCCTCAATAAGAAACTATAGATCTACACTTAGCATCATGATCTTGCACAATTCAATCTCTATTCGAGATCTAGCTACTCATATCTAGCAATTGAAATCACAAGATCTAAAATCATAAAGTGAATTGAAATCGTAATCTAAATTGCAACAAAATCAAAGATAGAAATGTAGATTACCTACTCAAGATCAAATGGAGAATCCAAAAACAAACTTCGAAGTAGATTGTCTTCTCAAATTAAAATCAAAGATGAAATTCTACTAGCTAGGTTTTGCTCTCCCCTCTCTCTACAATGCCTAAGTGGTAGAATGTACACTAAAAACTCTCTCTCTTGCTCTCCTAGAACTCTCTAAACTAGGACTTAAATAGCTTCCCCAAAATTGCCCTTGCATTTAATTTCCCGGATTGCCTCATCCACACACGAGTCCACGTGTGGACACGGGTGTGGAGCACCTCTGGACTTTCTCCAAGCCTTTTCCACGCGTGGAGTAGTTTGTCAAGCCCTCTGGTCTTTTCTCCTTTGCTTTGTTTCGCATGCCAAGTTTACATTCTTTGTGTGTTCATCTCCAAAACCTACAAAACCATTCAAAGGGTCCCAGAATAACATTTGCACTAGATTTACACAATAGAGCTTAGAAATGCCTTAAATAGTTCACAAAAGGATGCAAAATCATTCCTAAATTACCCTAACTTAGACCCTTAACTAGTTATCTTTGGTGGTTATCGCATGTTCAAATAATCGATAATGAGAACAAGTAATTGAATTACAAGACTAGATGAAATAGAGATTCGAACCAAACATCCTTGCATAAAATCCCATTTGTGTCTAAAGTTTAAATTATGTAAGTCTAGATGATGAACTTAGGGAAATAGTTTAAGTGCCAATGTCACTCTCGTGATTAGTTGGACTATCAACTAATCCTAAGTCCTATTCTCATGACAACTTGGCTAGGTGAGACAATTCAACAAACACTTTGTGTCTATTTCCTTCAAACTCTCTTTTCTCAAAGATGAGTAAAAAATATGAGAGGTATGACTATGGTGTAGGCTTATTCTCATAGGTGAAACACCAATTCTATGTATCTCTTGCATAATTTGGTCATAACTATGAATATTCAATTCAATTTCGCACAATTTATAACCAAGTTCAACATGAAGATAGTACAAAACCTAAATTATGCAATTGAATTCATATTGGGATTCATACTCAAGGAAGTTCAATTGAAATCCTAGAATGTTTAACTACTCATACTTGCCAAGGACCTTGTGGTCCAGTGGCATCAAACCCTTCCCTTTATACAGGAGGTGGTGGGTTCGAGCCTCAGTGGAGGCAATACTGACTCTTGTTTTTCAATAGGTTGAGAAAGTAGTTATGAACAGATACTGCATTGTAACAGAGTTAGCAATTGAAGTAATAAACATGGAATTCAAACTACAAGATATTTAAGAACCAACAAAATGAAATAGAAACTAAACTTGCCAAAAGAATTTTGGAAATTGAAGTTGAATTTTGTAATTATGGAATTCCTCCTCTAAATCTTCTAATAAATGGTACATTACAAGTGTGAGAAAGTTTTTGGAAAGTTTTATAGAGAGAAAATATATTTTGAGGAGTCAAAAGTTCAAAAGTGAATACCAAATAAACACCCAAGGGCATTTATTGTCCAAAGTTCGCGCCTTTTCGCAACCTTTAGGATCAGGAGTCATGGTGTGAGTCCCACTGTGAGTTTCAATGATAAGTTTCTAATCAGCATACTCACGCTGAAACTCACACCGTGAGTCTCAATGTGAGTCCCCTGATCAGAAACTCCGCTGAGGACTCACGCTGACACTCACGGTGTGAGTGCTAATGTGAGTTCTTCTAGACGGCCTTCATGATATTATTTTGCTCCTTCGTTCCCCGGTGTGCCCTTGGGTGTTTTCCTTGTGCTTTAAATCCTCGTTTTCTCCCAAGATTAGCATATTTTCTTGCTTGTTTTCTCATTACTCGGTCCTTCCTTCCTTCAATCAAGATACGCCAAATTACGCAGTGTTCCTCCTTACTTTACCTAACATTTGAGTAAAAAAAAAGCATAAATGAGCATAAAAATGAGGCTAATTAATCACATATCAAATCTCCCCACACTTAGACCTTGCTTGCCCTCAAGAAAAACAAAATCCAAGCAACCATAAATAGAAATGCCAAATATAGTGTGGTGAAAGAAGTCAAGAAGTCAAGAACATATTGGTCCTCCTTCTACCCAGGAACTGTGGTGAAAGAGTGTCACACCTCAATTGGCTCAAAGTTTAAGGAAACCAAAAACACCAAGATCATTCAATTTGTTTTTTTTTTTAATGTGAAACCTCTCAACACACTTATCCACAAACAACAGAATGATTCAGTCCACAACTTCCATGAGCCTACCAAGTCGAGCCCACTTATGGGGATGATGCGGGGCACATTTTCTAATCGTTGCACTTTTTTTTTCTAATCACCTCTAGGATATCCCGTCGAGTCAACTGCCTTCACGTAGAGCTCTATGTTTTTTTGAAGTTTGTGCAATAGTTACCCGAATCCTACGAGATGACTCACCTCATGTTTTTCCCTCTTAATTAAGGACAACTTAAAGTCTTTTTTAGCTTTTTCTATTGTCTCTTTTTGCATCCCCTCATGCCATTTTCATTGGGAGTAGGGAATCATATATCCCACTAAAGAAAATCTCACCTTTTGCCTTGTACCACACTGAAAAAAAAAATCATTTTCGGGTCTTACCACCTTACATTCCACAATCTTTTCCATGTACGCTCCCATTTCGAGAGATCCTTGACCGAGGTTCATGAAAGTGGTGGATTGAACCTCAAACAAGCATGTAAATGAATATAATCCTACTTGGGCCCCATGCACACCTCACAATGGTGTAAGAGGCGATTCCCAAAAAGTTTCGGCTAATTGAGCATATAGCACTCCTTTCACAACAAATGTAGGGTAAAAGGAACAACAACACACAAATGAGTTCAAATGTACTACCTATGTACCCAATCTTTAGTATTAACACAAAGAAAGCATAAAATACTCACAAATTCCAAATCAATCTCCCAACACTTAGACCTTGCTTGCCCTCAAGCAAGACAAAATCGAAGCAACCACAAATAGAAATGCCAAATACAGTCATCATAAATGCTTTTACAAATAGGTGATGTACAAGAGGTCAAGAACATATTGGTTCTCCTTCTACCCAGGAACTGTGGTGAAAGAGTGTCACACACTCAATTCGCTCAAAGTTTAAGGAAACCAAAAACCCTATGATCATTCAATTTGTTTTTTTTTTAATGTGAAACCTCTCAACACACTTATCCTCAAACAACAGAATGATTCAGTCCACAAATTCCATGGGCATACCAAGCCGAGTCCACTAATGGGAACGATGCACGCGTACTTTCTAATCTTTGCCACATTCGGCCCCAAAAACCCAATTAAATAAGTGTGATATGGCACATGCCTATCCACACGTTTTGGCTTAGCATGAGAATCTCTCTTTTTTTTTTCTAATCACCTCTAGGATATCCCGTCGATCCAACTGCCTTCATGTATAGCTCTATGTTTTTTTTGAAGTTTGTGCAATAGTTGCCTAAATGCTACGAGATAACTCACCTCATATTTTTCCCTCTTAATTAAGGATAACTTAAAGTCTTTTTTAGCTTTTTCTATTGACTCTTTTTGGATCCCCTCATGCCTTTTTCATTGGGAGTAGGGAATCATACATCTCACTAAAAGAAAATATCACCTTTTGCCTTGTGCCACACTAGAAAACAAAAATCATTTCCGGGTCTTACACCTTACATTCCACAATCCTTTCCGTGTACACTCCCATTTCGAGAGATCCTTGACCGAGGTCCATGAAAGTGGTGGGTCGAACCTCAAAAAAGCATGCAAATGAATATAATCCTACTTGGGCCCTATATATGCACACCTCACAATGGTGTAAGAGGCGGTTTCCAAAAAGTTTTAACCAATTCAGCCTATAACACTCCTTTCACAACAGATGTAGAGTAAAAGGAACAACAACACACAAATGAGTTCAAATGTATTACCTATGTACCCAATCTTTAGCATTAACACAAAGAAAGCATAAAATACTCACAAATTCCAAATCTCCCCGCACTTAAAGGTTTACATCGTTCTCGATGTAAAGACACAATTTAACGCACAAAGGATGTGAAGTTGAAATCAAAACACATAAGGGGGAGGGCAAGACACACAATTTTAATTTGACAAGTGCTTCGCATAAGCACATTAATGATATCCTTCCTAAACACAATAATGACACCTTTGAAAGTATAAAAGAAAGGATAGAAATGCTTCCTCGAAATTGTGTGCACTAGTGGTTTTTAACATTCAAGCTTGTGATAACTATCTCTCTCTCTCTCTCTCTCTCTCTCTCTCTCTCTCTCTCCAAGAATCCCTATCAAGAAAATAAGATGTGACAAACAAAGAAAGAAATATAGTGAAAGATTTAAAAAAAAATATGTAAAGAAGAACAAAAGAATCACAAATAATAAAGACCAATCTATCCAAGATGGAATGAAGAAGGTTCTGCTAGGAACCCCGAGCTCTTGATTTTGATGATACCAAAGGCCAGAGGTGACCTCCCAAAATTTTTCTTTGTCTTTCACTTAATAGGCCGAATACGTGTTAAGGACTCGTCACAACGAGTTCATGAACCAAATATAACATTCAACCGAATATTTAGGAGTGCTCAAGGACGAAGGCTTGAAGGCCGAAGACTTTCCAAGCTAAAAGAAGTAGGCTAAGGTCAAATATTGGAAATGCCAGTCTTATGAAACATAATGAAGACCGAATAACCAAGATGATTTATTCGAGGAGATGATGAGAGAATGATAATGTCAATCATTCTCACGAGCACCCAAGGCATAAGGACTCTAGGGACATTCCTTAGAATATTGTCTTGTCCATAGCCTTGATGTTGTGAATGATCAGAATGTCAAATGGATCATACTTAATGATCCCAAGGAACATTAAATGGCATGTCCTTTTGTGTAAGACAAAAGACAAATTGTCTATACACTAAAGTAGACAAACGGCTAGAAAGTACTAACATTCACATGGGTCAACTATTACCCAAAGGATACTGCACACTGGACTTAGGTTTTGAATTTTTGGTTTCCCTCAAACGGAATCAAATTCACGCCTATAAATACCCTTGCTTCATTCCATTTGGAGCTGCTGGTTCATATATGCAATAAGGCTGTCATAAGCGTTTAAAAAGTATGCAAATATTCAAAAAGCTTAAAACTCTCAATCCAGATTTTAAGAGAAATCTTGTGCTACTCAAGTGTTGATTCAAGAAGCTCAAGCCAAGATTTCCAAGTTGTAGAAAAGTTCAATATTTCAACCAACCTCTATTTGGGAGAAGTAGAAAGAGGCGGAGTAAACTTGTAGTAGTTGAAAAACCTACAAAAGTGTGACTGTCGGGCTTTGTGATCAAAGGAACACGTTTTGGGAAGACGTTGTATTATCAAAGGAGACAATAGTGCAATCCTTCACAAGTTGTGAAGAAGAGTAGAGTAGGATTCGTTAACAGCCGAACCACTATCAAAATCCCTCTCTCACTCTCTTTTTACATACTGCCTTATTTTTTGCATTGCATAATCACGAACCAAGCCTAACATTTTCTTAACTATAAAACGGTGCAAAGTAGTACTAAAACTTGTAACCTTTTATTTCCGCTACGTTTATCTTTGGTCAAATTTCAACTCTCTTAAGGGTTCGTTCTTGCAAAAGTTTTAAAATCTAGTGAGTCTATTCAACCTCCCCCCTTCTAGACTCACTCCTCTACTCATCGGGACCAACAGATTCCCTTCTCTCTATGCACTTTCTTCTTAAGGTATGTTCTCAAATGTCGAGCATTGAGAAACTCTCTTACGTTCAATGCTTGCATATTCTCTTCAAAGGTTTGGCATTGGTCTACTTCAAAGAATATGTTCTCATATTCTCTCTTCTTATTTTCTTCCTCTTGTTCATTTTCTTCTTTCATTTCCTCATCAAAATTCTCATCTCTTGTCATTTCTTTAGCCCTCTTTTCTTCACTCTCTTTCCCCTCTTCCATGATCCTGCAATGAACTTCCTCAAACAACACATTCTTATTTTCAATATTTTCTTCTTTCTCCTTAACATCTTCTCCAAGCTTTTCTTCCTCTAGGACATCTCCTATCACTTCCACTTCATCCTCCACAACTGCATCAATATTCCCAACACAAGAGCCAACACAATCATCATCACAAGTAATTTTCTCATCACACATATAATCCCATGATTTAGCACCATTATTACCAAGAGTAGTGACACCACAATTAGAATCAAGAGTATTACCATATGATGGTTCAAAGGTATCACCATGAGGTTCTTCATCATCCAACACTACTTCCACTTCCTCTTCCTTCTTTTCTTCAAATTCATTTCTATATCTCCCATCATGATATTCTTTTTCTTGGCCTTGCAATTTTTCAGTAACGGGGATCTGTAGCTCACTCTCCATTATATCTTCAATAACCTTCTCTAAGGGCACTTTGAAGCTCACTTGTTTCCTACAGTTATGCCCACCTTGATCAACCCTTGAAGTCCCTCTAATATTCTCTTCCATGCTATCATCCGACTCAATGTTGATTCCCAAATTCCTCGCCAATACCCAAGTTTCCTCACTCAATCCATACTTTCCTTGCGGCTTGGCATTGCACCATTGATCAACTCCATCTCTCTAGGGTTTGTCCCTACATTCACATGAGAATTTTGCCTTATATCTATTGCAATAAAGGTACTAATGGCATTGATACCTATAGTGATGGCGTTTACAAGCGTGACAAATCACTTGTAAGTTCATATTCTCAAACATATGTTTTTCAATGGTTTTGTAGAGATCATTTGGACCTCGTGGTTTGGGTTCCGACCAATGCTCATACATGTGCTCGGCAATGGATTTCTTTTTTGGTAGAGGTGTGTTTTGAGTGTAAGGTTGTGGAGAATATGCTTGGGGTGGGTAGGAGTCATAGGATTGAGAATTATTGGTTCTTCTTTGTGGAAAGTAGTCCTCATCCTCCTCATAATGGCTAGATGGGTAAGATTGAGAACTATAGCTTTGGTGAAATGCACTCCTTCTATCCCCCTCGGTGCTCACAGTAGTAATCCTCTTGATCATGATATCCCTCTTCATAATCATCTCGGTAATACCTAGGTGTTTGGTATTCCATTAAATGATCATAAGAGATGTTTCTCCATAGTAGTAGGTCCCTCCTTGAATGCTCATAATCATAACCATAATAAGACCTTTGGTAGCTCTCCGGTGGGTTATCATAGAAGGATATTCTTTGAGGTGGTGGTGGAGCTCTCCAAGAGTAGTGGTAATCACCATATTCCCTATCATCATATCGAGCTCTTGATGATTGCCTTCGCGGTGGATCATCATACTCACCATATAACTCATCATCATGTGTCATTAGTGGTAGCCTTCTTGGTAATGTGCTCTATAGCCCTCATCATCTTCATAACCATAGGGTAGAAAGTTGAGCATTGTAGCCTCCCCTTGGTTGCTTATATCCTCCTTGATCCTCATAATAATCATCTTGTTGATATCTTACTTGAGAATACATCATAGAGGATCAACCTACTATCACAAAGACAAGATAGTGTTTTGCAACTAGAAATAGTTGCTTGTGAGAGTAGTAACAATTCAAGTATAAAAAATGTTCAAAAACAAACAAAGTAAATTGCAAAAGCAACATGTAAATGATGGGGGTTAGACTCTCTAACTTGAATGATGTCTCATGTTAACCCAAGTTGACTCATTACTCAAAAACTAATGCCACTCCCCGACAACGGTGCCATTTGAAATTTGGTTTTAGTTGTGATGAAAAAACTAAGAGTATCGCCCTCAAGGAATGGCTTAAAGGGGATTTGAGTAATAAGTGGTTAAGCACGGGTTCATATAATGTTTGAAAGCTAACCTAAAGATATTACAGTATTGTATGTTTAAATAATCCGTAATGAGGATAAGTAATTGAATTAAAAGACGAGATGAAATAGAGATTTGAACCAAACATCCTTGCATAAAATCTCATTTGTGTCTAAAGTTTAAGTGATGCAAGTCTAGATGATCAATTTGGGGAAATGGTTTAAGTGCCAATGTCACTCTCATGATCAATTGGACTATCAACTAATCCTAAGTTCCATTCTCATGGCAATTTGGCTAGGTGAGATAATTCAACAAACACTTTGTGAGTCTATTTCCTTCAAACTCCATTTTCTCACAGGTGAGTAAGAAATATGAGAGTTTTGACTATTGTGTAGCCCTATTCTCATATGTGAAACACCAATTCTAAGTATCTCTTGCATAATTTGGCCATAACTATGAAGAGCCAATTCAATTTCACCCAATTCATAACCAAGTTCAACATGAAAACAATACAAAACTTCAATTATGCAATTCAATTCATATTGGGATTCATACTCAAGGAAGTTCAATTCAAATCCTAGGAATGTTTAACTACTCATGCTTGAAATGTAAAACTAGAAGAAATTGAAGTAATAAATATGGAATTCAAAACTACAAGATATTTAAGAACCAACAAAATAAAATAGAAACTTAACTTGATTAAACTTGCCAAAAGAATTCTGGAAATCGAAGTTGAATTTTGTAATTACAATGGATTTCCTCCTCTAAATCTTCTAATAAATGGTAAATTACAACTGCGAGAAAGTTTTTGGAAAGTTTCATAGAGAGAAAATCTATTTTGAAGAGTCAAAGTTCAAAAGTGAATACCAAATAACCACCCAAGGGCATTTATAGTCCAAAGTTTGCACATTTTCGCAACCTTCAGGATCAGGAATCACGGTGTGAGTCCCACCATGAGTTTCAATGATCAGAAACTGATCATTGAGACTCACGCTTGCAGTCACGGTGTGAGTGTCAGCGTGTCTCAATGATCAGATTCTGATCAGCATACTCTCGCTAAGACTTCTCAGCGTGATTCCCCTAATCAGAAACTCCGTTGAGGATTCATGCTGGCACTCACACCAGCGTGAGTTTTTCTAGATGACCTTCATGTTATTATTTTTCTCCTTCGTTCCCTGGTGTGCCCTTGGGTGTTTTCCTTGTGCTTTAAAGCCTCGTTTTCTCCCAAGATTAGCATATTTTCATGCTTGTTTGCTCATTACTCGGTCCTTCTTTCCTTCAATCAAGATATGCCAAATTACGAATTGTTCCTCCTTTCTTTACCTAACATTTAAGTCAAAAAACAAACATAAATGAGCACAAATATAAGAAATAGTCCGTAGGAGAAAACTAAGAACTAATCACAATCATACATCTAGAAAAATTGAACACACCAAATCAGATTAAAAAAAATGGTGACAGTTTCGTAATTATCACCAACTTTACTATGCAAATGTGAACGCTGTAATATGCTATTTTTTGTATTAACATTTTGCACATTTAGTGTTAACATATTTGATATTTAGTATTAAAAATTTGCACTTTCTAAAATGAAAAACTACATTGTAATTAGGGTTTCAATTTTAGAATTTTATGACTGAGTTTTTGATTTTATTTTGTACAGTGGTTCACTTTTTTTTTGCTTAAGGTCTAACATTTACAGTTTATATTTAAAATTTACCTTTTTCGTTGATTTTATAAAATTTACCAGGTTTGCATATTTAGTTGTTAAAGATTGCATCTTAAGTGTTAAAGTTTGCAAAGTAGAGTTGATGATAATTACGAAACTGACACCACATCTTTATTTTTAAATCTGATCAGATCCGTTAAATTTTTAAAGATGTAAAGCTAAGATTGGTTCTTATTTATATCCTATGGAAGTGTTCTCATAGGATCTGTAGCGTATATATATAGGTCCAGGATCAAGTGCGAAGACGAGCGATGAAGCGAAGGTGTAGAAAAAATCTAATCAATGGCTCTACAGCTATGTCTTCTAATGCACATTGATGTTGTGCCTTCTAATTCAAAATTTTATGCCTTCCCGTGCATATTATAGCTAATGAAACAAATCTACATATAACATATTTATTATGTTGTTTTGGGAATGAACTCTCAAGTAAACAAATCTACACTTTTTCACCTTTGAGTTGGAAGCTGAATCAACATATCATATTGTTTGGAACAATTAATTTTCATTTTTCGTAAAGAATCTCATTCCAATTTTTGACTTTCGAATGCGCATTGTTATGCCTTCGAGTGCACATTGTTGTTCCTTCAAGGATTTGAACGGAATGTAAAAACACAATTCCATTGCATATTGTTATACCTTTCAGTGCCCAATTTTATGTCTTCCAATACATAATTTTGAGCCTTTCAGTGCATATTATTGGCTAATGAAATAAATCTACATAAAACTTATTTATTATACGATTTTGGGAATGAACTGTGGTACAAAATGTTTTAGGACCTACTAAATGTTGTGCTTGGAGTGCACATTTTTGTGTCTTTCAATGCACATTTTTGTGCCTTGATGTGCAAATTATTTTGCCTTCAATTGCATATTGTTATCCCTTCGAGTGCACATCGTTGTCCTTTAAAATGCGATGGTTGTTCCTTCGAGTGCACATTGTTATTCCTTCAAGTACATATTATTATGATTTTAAGAATTTAAACAAAATTCAAAAACACAACAAATTACGAAAATGCTATTGCATTTTTTAAAAATTTTCTTCGATTCTAGGTTGCTGATCTTAAGTAGACCAATGACTGAGATTTAGCCCTATTTTTACTTGCAACACCTTCACATTGATCTCTTATATATATATATATATATATATATATATATGGTTTACGTGCGAAAGAACTCTAAAGTAAAAAATGGTGTGAGATCTGAGCCGTTGATCTAATCTAGATCATCTGCCCAAAATGAAGGTAAATTAAAAAAAAATCTTCCTAGCAATTGGCTGCGAATGATATCCTCCCATTATTGTCGTTTTCTTCCTTATCTTCCTCTCTTACTGCGAATTCAAACGAGTATTAGCATTACATTTTGGAAAGGAAGATGCTAGATGTATTTCCAACGAGTATAAATTCTGGTGTACAGATTTTATTGGATAAAGTCATGTACTTAAAGTTTCGAATTTATAAACTTTAAGTTTTGAAGTGATGCACCTTAAGTTTCAAACTGCTACACCTTAAGTTTTGAACTGATGCACCTTAAGTTACAAATTGCTACACCTTAAGTTTTGAACTGATGCACCTTAAGTTCTAAGTTATGCACTAAATTACCGTAATACCCACTGTGATATTTTAAATTTTCATCATTCTAGACTATTGATTTTGGTTAGATAAATAAGTGAGATTTCACCCAATCCTTTACCTGAGAGTTTCTTCGCATTTGGACTCTACTCTCTCTCTCTCTCAATATATATATATATATATATATATATATATATATATATATATATATATATATATATTAAAAAAATGCGGTGGCAATTTGCTCATTTTAAATATGTGGCAAACTTAAGGTGTTTAGGGTTTGTGCTTATGGTGTGTAGGTCTTGTGCTTAAGGTGCGTCGTGTCTTTTCTTCAAAGAGCACTCCTTGCCCACCACCCTTATGCCTTTTGAACTAAGGGGTCTGAGTCACGGGTCTCCCAAGCCCCTAGCATAGACCATCAAAAACGAAACTTTTGAACTTAGGGGTCATCGGCGTAGACCCTCAAGAACAAAACTTTTGAACTGAGGGGTGTGCCAGACCCCTAACTCAGTACCCTCAAGAGCATAACTTTTTAAGCATGTGAAAGTTTGTATGGATTAGTATAAATTGATGGTGAAAGCTTAATGAAATGCATCTTAAAGATCATATGTTGTTGTGCTCAACATCGTGTCTATCTCCCCGGTGAACGATCATGTCTTCTATTACGAAACTAGAAATTACTCAGCTTGCACTTGACAGAAGCAACTAAATGACTTGGGCTCTAGATATCAAGATTCATCTCGCGTCTAAAGAGTTGAACCAAACCATTGTTGATATGTCACAATGTAGAAGGCACATGCTCTAATTTTCTTACATCATCACTTGAACCACAAGCTGAAAAAAAATACTTGACTAAAAAGGACCCTTGTGCATTATGGAAGTTCGTGAAGAACCGATTTTGACCAGCAGTCATCGATTGTCCTTCCTCAAGCCCAATTTGACTGGCTTAATCTTAGGTTTCAAGACTATAAGTCAGTTAATGATTTGTGAAACTTGAGATTTTATTTCTTTCCTAATGTTCATTAAGTCCTTAAATCATGTTCATTGAACGTTACCTCTATGTTCATGTTCATTGGAGTCTTGAGTTATATTATTTTGGACAATATTCCCTTGTATCCTATAGTATTATTTTTTATAACTAATACTATTTTATTTTTATAAGTATACTATTTTATATTATATTTTTATAGTATATGACAGATATACAAATGTGTATATATATATTTTTAAAGTATGTACGTATTAGAGGTATTTATTTATACTTTGTCGGATATTTATTAATTTTTTAATTTAAAATTTTTTTCTTATATTATTTAGAAGGACAAATCAACCCCACAAATGGATAAATGGAACAATTGTGTATCAACCCAGAGAAAATCAATTCAGTTCAAGTACCGAAAGGACCTGAGACCGAACCCAGCTTACCGGGCTTAGCCGAGCTCAGTCAGCCCAGGTATGGCCGAGCAGGGCCATGGCCTGGCACAGCCAGCCCTAGCTAGCCTGGCCGAGCCCAACGCTCGACCACCTTAGCCGAGCTCTGTGCTCAGCCAAGGCCCGTGGTCTTTGGTTAACGCGGTCTTCTCGGCATTTGTTGTGGTCAAAGTTAGTTGTAACCTCCCACCTTCTTTCGTGGGGCGGTTAAGGGTTATTTGGAGTATAATAACACTCTTTATGTCTTGTTAGTACATCTAATTCCTTATCTATTACATAGCTTTGTCACAACACGAATTGTTCTTTGTAATAGCTTTACACACCCCATTAATTCAAGAATTTAGTCTCCGTGACTTACAATTATTGTCCCTTTATTACATCATTCTATTGTTTTAATCCTTTACTTGCCATATCCTTAATTAATTGGGTTAATTGAATCGGACCCCGAGTCAATATAATCCATTATTGGTGCTTTCATTGAGAGCATGTCATACAGGTTCAGGCGTGTTATTCTCTAGCTATGGCAAGATCATGATCCAATTCCCGCAACTCCCACAATTCATGCAACACCCATGTCCCATCCCATGGAAATGACCTCAATGGGACCACAAGTTGGCAAATGTTGCTCATGAGGTCAGTTGAAGACCTTAGGGATCGGATGAACAACAATTGTCAAAGAGAGCCGACTCTATTTGATCCACATCCGACCCGAGGCTTTTAAAAAAGGGGTGCTAGAGATCTAACAAGTTGTCGCTTTGTTGACTTGGCTCATAGAAGGACTTCAAGGAGGTATCCCAACCCCTCTGATCAGCCCCAGCTTGCCCTAGAAGGTTCCACCTCTCCCAAGAAGTGATGATGGCCTAAGCACTCGCATACCCCGTGCACCCGAGCCTCAGGTGGACGGAGAGGTCAATTCACCCCAACCATTGGAAATACGAGGAGGAAGCGAAACTATCAGAGGTCGGCGAGAGCACTCGGAGATGGAAAAAGCATGGTCGACCCGAACCAAGTCCTCCTTGGGATGGTTGAGCACCCTAGTATCAACTCAAGACCGTCTTAGGTAGGTTTCTTGTGTAGGTTTCTAAGCCAGGAGCCCCGAGCTCCACCACGACGGGAGTAGGCCTCACTAGTTAAACATTTCAGTGAGACTAGCAGCGACCACCAAGCTCCATCGTGACATGGTGGAACAATTACGAAGGTGGATGGATGAGCTCCAGCGCAAGATATAGGCACAAGGCGGGTCACCGAAGCCCCAAGAGGTGTTACATTGCGGTTTTGCGTAGGGTTAGAGTGTCAAAAGATATTTATGTTAAAACGGAAGGTCAATGACATCCCGAGTGTCGGTCTCGAAGGAGGGACGTGGAGGTGTGTCTAACATTCGGGAGTTTACTAGATAGATTCATGCATACTAGAGCATGGTTAGGAGGTTGGCCGGCGAGTCTCCGTGACGGTATCGACTCAACCACAACAAGACGTCACCTTTTCTCTTCTCCCTCGCCTCTGGTGGACGTCGATCAGTAAGGAGGAGCATCAACGGTAACAATGGTTAACTCCGGCAGTGACGCCCCCATCCCCTGTCCTCTTCGACTAAACAGAGCAGACCGGAAGCGTGGCGGCAGTCCTCGACCTCCGGCGTCGCAACGAGGGAACCGAGCAGCTCCCAAAATCTTCGACGTAGCAACGGTGAACCTTGGCAGCGGCGTAGCTTGGCGGAAGTTCCCTCCCCGTTAGGCCGTTGCGGAAGACAAATGCAGCAAGGCGTTGTCCGTTATGAAGGCCGACAGAGCAGCAAAGGATGTAAGTGGGAGATCGCAAGCATAACCCCAAGAGACGCTGTGGTGCAGTGGTATAACCCTTGAGTGTTGAGGCGGATGGCAGGGGTTCGACTCTTGGACTAAGCAACCAGTATTAAGGTGATGTTTTGGTTTATTATTATTAAGTTTATAGTCTTTGTATTAGTTATAGTACCATAGTTAAGTTTAGATTAGTATTGGTCATATTCTTGTTTTAGTACTAGTTAGTATTAGAATAAGTATAATTCTTATGGTCGTGTATTATTAGCCTTGAGCATGGATTATAGGATTATAGGTTATTATTATAATGGCCCGATTGGGGATACTAGTATCGTTATTAATAGTTAGTGACGGTGTTAGATTATATTCTTCAGGTTCACGATTATGAACCGAGCTTTGAGTAAAGTTGGTGTCGCTTTGGATTAGTACGCTTTTGGAATTAATTACGCTTCAAAGGTAACCATCCATGTCCATCAAAACTATTTTATTCACTCCTATTCTATATGATGTTATTTGGTGGATTGGAAATCCTGAATATCCTTGATTATTAGCCTATTATTGATTGTGTTGTGGATTCATGGACTCGTATCCTAATCCTTTGTCTATTTGATGTATATGATCATTTGTTGGTTTGGATTTCCATGTTATTGGCCTCTGTTATACGAATTTTGGTGCACTGTGATATGATCCTTGTATTCTGGAGTATCTCTTTGTATTCTGAGCTGAGTCTGATTCGGTATGTGGGAATTGCTCTTGTGGGGTTCTCTAGCGTGACAATGTAAGCGCTAGGGTTTTCCGTGAGAGTAAGGTGGTGGTGGTTGGTGAGTGATCCGTTGTTTGTTTCCCCTTTCGTTCTAAGTTTGTTGGAGTATTCTATTGGTTATGTTACCTTGATTCTGAGTATTTATTCATACCTCTTAGTCCACTTGTTTGAGTCTATTATTTGATTGGTGGATTCCTTGATTATATTATTTGGAAGTTGGTTGGTGTTCATATCTGAGATGAACACTCTGAGTGATGGTTCTTGGGCTGAGTTGAGTATGAGTATGTGGTTGTGGATTCTTTGAGTATCTTGTGGAGATTGATGGGTGGATTGATTGTGCTACTACTGACTTTGGGCTTCGGTCCCTGCGTACCAGTTATCTGGGTTTGGCTACTATTGGTTATATTTGGGTTCATTACCCCTGTGATTGGACTTCGGTCCCTGTGATTGGGCTTTTGCCCCTGTGATTGGGTTCATTACCCCTGTGATTGGACTCCGGTCCCTGTGATTGGGTTGATTACCCCTGTGATTGGACTACGGTCCCTGTGATTGGGTTCTTACCCCTGCGTACCGGTTTCCGGGTTTGACTCTCGATTTGTGATTATGAGATTGGTTTGGTTTGGTGGTTGGTTTTGAGGGTTTGGAGGTTGGAGTTGGGATTCTTTCTTGGTTGGTTGTTGTAGGTCCTTTGTGCTATTCGGTTGATATCTTGTTGTTCTCGTTGAGGTTGGTTGGTTCCCTTTGGATTGTGTTCAGTTGGTATCTTGGTTATGATTCGTTATTGTATTATGCTTCCCTTGTTGGATATTGGCTTCGTTTGACTGAGTCTTGGTTATTGATTCGTTCAGTTTATCCATGTTGAGTATCCGGTTTGAACTATTGAACAGTTTGTTGGTGTTTATATTCTATATGGGTGCGTAAACCTATTTACAACCTACTATATATCTATACTTCTTTGCGGGTGTGAATGGTGGTTGCTTAGCAGTCTTTTGCTAATGGTTTCTTGTGTGTTTTCCAGGTTTGCCTTAAAGCCTTGCGTGAGCGCGATAGAGATACACCCGTATGAGGAGGCTTAGATAGTGGTTATGTTTTAGATTTATGCTTTGGCCTGTGAGCCATTTGAGACTTTATATACCCTAGTCTAGTACTTTGAATATTG
Organism: Ipomoea trifida; assembly: GCA_003576665.1. Classification (NCBI taxonomy): domain Eukaryota; kingdom Viridiplantae; phylum Streptophyta; class Magnoliopsida; order Solanales; family Convolvulaceae; genus Ipomoea; species Ipomoea trifida. The sequence goes on from CP025656.1 coordinate 6,871,102, forward strand.
TTAAACATGCTTTAAGGATTATCGTTTATACAGTTTACGTTTTTCTTGTGTTAGCCTGTGCATCTAGGTTGTGATTATCTTCCTAGATGTGGCATGACGCCCTTAGGTTGTTAATTCGCTTCCGCTATGTTTGGTTTGTTGTTGAGATGACAGCTTTTATGTTAAGTTTTTAGCTATCTCAGCCTGTGTGAGGTTGGGGTGTCACATGGTGATCAAAGCTCAAGTGCTCGAGAGGTGGAGTAGCTGGAAGGGGGAGAAAACCTGAGGAGAGGCGGAGTAACCTGGGAGCTGTCTTGTGAAGATCCTGAGGCTTGAGGCGGGCTTGTGATCAAACTTCAAGTGCTCGAGAGGT